>JACYVW010000052.1:0-282643 GCA_023065735.1 Coffea humblotiana | reverse complement strand
GTGTGAAGGACTAAGTGCTCTCTTGAGCATAAGTTATGAATCGTGCCTGTTATAAGTGTACATCCTTTCTATGGTACTTGATGACAATAGAAATGTACGTCCGGTAGGAATCTCGATTGTAGATAATTTACACTTGGGACTGGCCAGCTCGAGTGGTGAATTATCTCGGATTCTTGTACCCGAGTACGCGGGTAGTACTAAGGATTTGCGATCTTTCGTGGGAAACAGGATGGGCTAATGTTTGGTGAGAGTAAGTGTAAAGTGTTAACGGATGTATAGCTCGGATAGTAAGGGAAAGTGAGAGATCGGTCGGGGAGTGTTTTAGCCGAGTGTGGATTGGCACGTCATGCTTTCTTCTTGTTTTACCCTATATTGTTACTGTATGTACTTGGTTGCTACTGTATCTATGTGGCTTGATTCTTGATTCTGTTTAACTCGATATATTTCCTTGCGTATTTGGTGTGTCATACTGCCACTTTTAGTCAATTACTTGTTTGCATACTAAATCACTTTTGAAAAAAAAAAAAAAAAAAAAAGAGAGAAAAGGGAATGGACGGGAGACGTAGTCGTGGACGCGGACGTGGAGCTGGTCGTGGCCGTGGGGCTAGGCAAGCTCGAGAACCCAGTAAAGAAAGAGCCACAGTAACTGAGCAAGAGAGTGGACCGAGGGTTGAGGCCGGAGATCAAGTGGCGACGGCGATACAACAAATGACTAGTATCCTCGCGCGATTGGTAGATCAACAAGGCCAATTGCCAGTAAATCAACCCCAGAACCCTGAGATAAGAGAAATAGGAGAGGATAAGGCTTTGGAAAGATTTCAAAAGTTTAATCCGCCTAAATTCCTTGGAGGACCTGATCCAGATATGGCCGAACAGTGGTTAGAAGCTATGATTAACATTTTTGCGGCCTTGAACTACACGGAGCAAAGACAAGTGAACTTTGCTGTATTTCAATTCGAAGGACCGGCCCGAGCGTGGTGGAATGTTATTAGGGCAAAATGGGAAAGAGAACAGACTGCCTGGACATGGGTGAACTTTATACGGGAATTTAACGAGAAGTACCTCCCACCTCTGGTCCAAGAAAGGAGGGAGGATGAATTTATTAGTCTGCGTCAGGGAACCCAAAGTGTGGCCGAGTACGAAACGAAATTCACTAAGCTGTCTAAGTTCGCCTCCGAATTAGTGGTTACGGAGAGAAGGAGGATAAGGCGGTTCATACAAGGCCTGAATTTGGAAATTCAAGAAGCTTTAGCGGCGGTTCAAATTAACACTTTTACGGAAGCTCTTGAGAAGGCACAAAGAATTGAGGACGCGAAAGCACAAGTAAAAGCTCTTCAAATGCGGAAAAGAGGTATACCTAGTAGCATACCTGAGGAATCTGGAGAAAGGATAACGCCCTCCAAAGTGCAAAAAGTAAACCCTTTCCCTCATCCACCCTGGACATTTGGAGCACTACATGAGAGATCTACAAAAGGAAGTCAAATAGGACCTGAGAAGACTTCTCGCGAAAGCCAAACAGTAGTTCCTCGTTTGGTTTGTGGATATTGTGGGAAGGTAAACCACACTGAGAATGATTGCTGGAGGAAAGGGCGGAAGTGTTTGATTTGTGGGAGTAGTGATCACCAACTGAGTACTTGCCCGAAGAAACAGCCACGAGAGACTAGTACTCAACAAGTAAGTGGAGCCAAACCGAAACCGACTAGCGAACGAGGGAATCGAACAACAACACCAGCTCAGATATATGCCATAGAACCGCAACAAGCTCCGGGATCACATGAAGAAACGGAAGGTAAAATTTCGAGGACGAAATTTCTTAAGGGGGAGAGAGTGTGAGAACCCGAAAATTTTCACATTTTCAAGTATTATTTTTTCTGTGCCTATATTTATACTGTCCTTTGAAAATATTAAATGTTTTGTACATTTTACAAGTAAGTACAATTTTTTAAATCATTTTCCTAGTACAAGTTAGTGTACATAACTTGAAGTGCAATTGTTCGATGTGGGGCCCGTAGTGCCGATATAATTTTGCCGATTAGGTGATGAAATACTAAGTGAATATTATTCTACATTGTGTTAGAAGATAATTGGAGGTTAGTTAGCTACTTGAATCATTGGAAGAAGGAGATAAGCTTAGAAACTTCAAGAGGCCACATGTCATGGTTTGGATTGGAGGTTGGACTTTGACCAAGAGGATTAACTTTCTTCAAACCAAATTTTTTGACCAATTTTCCTCTCATTTCCCTTGCCTTGGCCGAATTTCATGGAGAGAAAAACAAGGAAAACCTCTTCCATTTCTAGCTTCTAATCTTGGCCAAATCTTGAGTTTTAACCAACCAAATTTGAAAAACTACACCATACAAGTACTAGCTAAGGGAAATTGAAGGCCTTGGTGGAGTTGTTTTGGGAGGAGGAAGTCTAAGCTACCAACTTTCTTTGAGGTTTGAAGGTAAGGTTGCTTAAGAACACCCTTCTTTGGTTCCAATAGATGATAATTAGTGGCCTATGGTGGCTTGCTAACATGATTAAGGGATGATTTTGTGGATTAATGGAGAGTTGGTTAAATTTCTGATTTATTGTGAATTTTCTGCCCTAATCTGATCAGTTCTGTTCGTCCATGATGGAGGCCGAATTGGCCTTAGCTCAAAAACATGAAAGTTGTAGAGAATTAAGTGTAGATTATGCCTGTAAAATTTCAGCTCAATCGGAGCACGGTAGCCTGTGAAATGACTATTTTACCCCTGCTGCCCTGGTTTCTGTCCGGAAATGATAATCAGCCCCTGTATTTGGCTCTTTTGGCTGGGAAGATTACGGAATTAGCTTTTGATGCCTTCTTAAGAATTGTAGCCTTGTATCTTAGCTTTCATATGGCTTTGGAATCAACTGATTGGAGTTGTGTGGTGCTGAGTTATGATGGAATATTTGGGCCTGGTTTTGGATGGTTGTAAAGCTTTAATGGGTTACATTTTTAAGGGTGTTCGATAGCTTATAGTTGGTATTTGAAATTGTGGTTGAATGATATGAGTTGGTGGTTGGGTTGTGTTGTGGAAAGTAAGGAAAAACAAGGGGAAATGCTGTCCGTTTATTTTCTTGGACTTGAGTGAATGGATATGAGATTGGAATGTAGTTTTGTGATGCATTAGACTTATTTGCTTACTTTGCTTAGAATAGCTTAGTGCCACTTTAGTAGAGTTATATGAGCTTTTCACTTGCACTTGTACATTTCCGTTTAACCATGATGCGTAGTTGCAAAGGTTAGTTTGAACTTCAAATGTTTACTCAATTGTTTTCCAAAACAAACAAGAGTGGCCTAGGGTTTCTCGGCCACAAAACCTAATTTTAACGCGCAAGGTTTTAAAGTGTGAATTTAAGGTATTTTGTCTACCTTTTGCATATGGTTTTCACCAAGACAATTGTTGCACATTATTTCTTTGCAAATGTGTTAGTTTTTGAGCCCAAAACACGTTTTACGAAAAAAAGAGGAAAAATTCTACTGTTCACTATCCGGGCCAAGTTCTGGCCAGATTCTGACGTGGCACTGTTTCCGAATTTTCCGATGAAATTTTCTAAAACTCTTTTGAGGTTAATTCTATGTTTGGTTTGAGAAAACCTTTAGTTACTCATTTCCTTTGATCAAAATGTACTCTTTCCACTTCTAAAATCATACTTTTACTTTGTATTAGTTTTATTCGGATTTCTTTGACTCACCCACATATTTTGATGATAGAACCATAATATTTTCTCATAATTGTTATTAGGGTTTCTTGGTGACCAAAGTTGATATCCGGAGGGATACTTTGGACGTAATTTTGCTTAATTAGGTGAGTGTTCTATATACGCTTTGTTTCTAATGACTATGTGAACTATTGTGACTATTTGATTGTTGCTTTATTACGTGATTGAGGTATGTTATGTTCCAAATTGATTTTTGCTAGGCGAGTGTGTACTTTATCGCACTCGACCCTAAATGAACGTGAACTTTCAATGATTGAATGATTAAATGTTACTTGTGCATGAATGTAAGCCTTCGGGCTGAAACTGGGCCCTTGCCCTTGGTTATTGGTCGACTCGAGCCAGAAGCGGACTCGGTCGGGCGATTAGTGAACCCTGGGTGAATGTTGAATGTTTGGTATACTCGAGTATGACCATGAAGTTGGCGGAGTTTGGGGAATGAATGAATGAACGAATGACATGAAAATGAAGGAGTTTTCACTTACAAACATGTTTTTAATGATCGGAGAAATAAGGAAAATGTTGAACGAGATAATGAACGAATGGCTCCTCGTGAGCCCGTATCCTTTTAATGAATGTGTTACAATTGCTTTATATTGTAAATGTTTTCGAGATTTCATGCTATTACGTGTTAAATGCCTTGTTTAATTGTTTGGTTATGTATATAGAATCTCGCTGGGCTTCTAGCTCATTCCACGTCTTTTGTTTTCCTTAACAGGGGTTGCGAGCAAGGGCGAGAGGACCTGTATAGTATAGTTTAGCCTTTGGTATTGTTTTTGGCTTTTGATCTCGTTCTAGTGCTTGATTAGGGCTGGAATGTACTAAGAATTTAAAAGCTTATGTATATATGTGGGACTGTATTTTTGGTTGAGCTTGAGGTGAATGTAATTTTATGGTTCAAGATTGGGTTTCGTTTCCGCTTATTCTCGAGGCTTTATCTTACTTTCTTTGATGTGAGTGAACGAGTCCTGGCGAGAGCTGGGCAGGCGGTCCGCCGAACCCTTTGGTTCGCCTTAGGGTAAGGTGGGGCTGTCACAGGTGGTATCAGAGCAGCTTCGCGTGGTCTCTGCGCGGAGTGAGCTTGGGCCAAGTGATGTATGGTCCTGATTCCGTGGATAAGTGTGAAGGACTAAGTGCTCTCTTGAGCATAAGTTATGAATCGTGCCTGTTATAAGTGTACATCCTTTCTATGGTACTTGATGACAATAGAAATGTACGTCCGGTAGGAATCTCGATTGTAGATAATTGACACTTGGGACTGGCCAGCTCGAGTGGTGAATTATCTCGGATTCTTGTACCCGAGTACGCGGGTAGTACTAAGGATTTGCGATCTTTCGTGGGAAACAGGATGGGGCTAATGTTTGGTGAGAGTAAGTGTAAAGTGTTAACGGATGTATAGCTCGGATAGTAAGGAAAGTGAGAGATCGGTTGGGGAGTGTTTTAGTTGATGTGGTATGGCACGTTGTCGTTTTTCTTCCTGTTTTGCCCTGTACTGCTACTGTATATATATTTGGTTACTACTGTGTGTACTTACTTGTGACTTTTTAATTGGCTTAATTTGTCTAACTTGATATATTTCCTTGCGTATTTGGTGTGTCATATCCTGCCATTTTAGTCAATTACTTGTTTGCATACTAAACAGCTTTTGAAAAAAAAAAAAAAAAAAAAAGAGAGAAAAAGGGAATGGACGGGAGACGTAGTCGTGGGACGCGACGTGGAGCTGGTCGTGGCCGTGGGGCTAGGCAAGCTCGAGAACCCAGTAAAGAAAGAGCCACAGTAACTGAGCAAGAGAGTGGACCGAGGGTTGAGGCCGGAGATCAAGTGGCGACGGCGATACAACAAATGACTAGTATCCTCGCGCGATTGGTAGATCAACAAGGCCAATTGCCAGTAAATCAACCCCAGAACCCTGAGATAAGAGAAATAGGAGAGGATAAGGCTTTGGAAAGATTTCAAAAGTTTAATCCGCCTAAATTCCTTGGAGGACCTGATCCAGATATGGCCGAACAGTGGTTAGAAGCTATGATTAACATTTTTGCGGCCTTGAACTACACGGAGCAAAGACAAGTGAACTTTGCTGTATTTCAATTCGAAGGACCGGCCCGAGCGTGGTGGAATGTTATTAGGGCAAAATGGGAAAGAGAACAGACTGCCTGGACATGGGTGAACTTTATACGGGAATTTAACGAGAAGTACCTCCCACCTCTGGTCCAAGAAAGGAGGGAGGATGAATTTATTAGTCTGCGTCAGGGAACCCAAAGTGTGGCCGAGTACGAAACGAAATTCACTAAGCTGTCTAAGTTCGCCTCCGAATTAGTGGTTACGGAGAGAAGGAGGATAAGGCGGTTCATACAAGGCCTGAATTTGGAAATTCAAGAAGCTTTAGCGGCGGTTCAAATTAACACTTTTACGGAAGCTCTTGAGAAGGCACAAAGAATTGAGGACGCGAAAGCACAAGTAAAAGCTCTTCAAATGCGGAAAAGAGGTATACCTAGTAGCATACCTGAGGAATCTGGAGAAAGGATAACGCCCTCCAAAGTGCAAAAAGTAAACCCTTTCCCTCATCCACCCTGGACATTTGGAGCACTACATGAGAGATCTACAAAAGGAAGTCAAATAGGACCTGAGAAGACTTCTCGCGAAAGCCAAACAGTAGTTCCTCGTTTGGTTTGTGGATATTGTGGGAAGGTAAACCACACTGAGAATGATTGCTGGAGGAAAGGGCGGAAGTGTTTGATTTGTGGGAGTAGTGATCACCAACTGAGTACTTGCCCGAAGAAACAGCCACGAGAGACTAGTACTCAACAAGTAAGTGGAGCCAAACCGAAACCGACTAGCGAACGAGGGAATCGAACAACAACACCAGCTCAGATATATGCCATAGAACCGCAACAAGCTCCGGGATCACATGAAGAAACGGAAGGTAAAATTTCGAGGACGAAATTTCTTAAGGGGGAGAGAGTGTGAGAACCCGAAAATTTTCACATTTTCAAGTATTATTTTTTCTGTGCCTATATTTTATACTGTCCTTTGAAAATATTAAATGTTTTGTACATTTTACAAGTAAGTACAATTTTTAAATCATTTTCCTAGTACAAGTTAGTGTACATAACTTGAAGTGCAATTGTTCGATGTGGGGCCCGTTAGTGCGATATAATTTTGCCGATTAGGTGATGAAATACTAAGTGATATTATTCTACATTGTGTTAGAAGATAATTGGAGGTTAGTTAGCTACTTGAATCATTGGAAGGAAGGAGATAAGCTTAGAAACTTCAAGAGGCCACATGTCATGTTTGGATTGGAGGTTGGACTTTGACCAAGAGGATTAACTTTCTTCAAACCAAATTTTTGACCAATTTTCCTCTCATTTTCCCTTGCCTTGGCCGAATTTCATGGAGAGAAAACAAGGAAAACCTCTTCCATTTCTAGCTTCTAATCTTGGCCAAATCTTGAGTTTTAACCAACCAAATTGAAAACTACACCATACAAGTACTAGCTAAAGGGAAATTGAAGGCCTTGGTGGAGTTGTTTTGGGAGGAGGAAGTCTAAGCTACCAACTTTCTTGAGGTTTGAAGGGTAAGATTGCTAAGAACACCCTTCTTTGGTTCCAATAGATGCTAATTAGTGGCCTATGGTGGCCTTGCTAACATGATTAATGGAATGATTTTGTGGATTAGTGGAGAGTTGGTTAGATTTCTGATTTATTGTGAATTTTCTGCCCTAATCTGATCAGTTCTGTTTCGTCCATGATGGAGGCCGAATTGGCCTTAGCTCAAAACATGAAAGTTGTAGAGAATTAAGTGTAGATTATGCCTGTAAAATTTCAGCTCAATCGGAGCACGGTAGCCTGTGAAATGACTATTTTACCCCTGCTGCCCTGTTTCTGTCCGGAAATGATAATCAGCCCCTGTATTTGGCTCTTTTGGCTGGGAAGATTACTGAATTAGCTTTTGATGCCTTCTTAAGAATTGTAGCCTTGTATCTTAGCTTTCATATGGCTTTTGAATCAACTGAATTGGAGTTGTGTGTGCTGAGTTATGATGGAATATTTTGGGCCCTGGTTTTTGGATGGTTGTAAAGCTTCAATGGGTTACATTTTAAGGGTGTTCGATAGCTTATAGTTGGTATTGAAATTGTGGTTGAATGATATGAGTTGGTGGTTGGGTTGTGTTGTGGAAAGTAAGGAAAACAAGGGGAAATGCTGTCCGTTTATTTCTTGACTTGAGTGAATGGATATGAGATTGGAATGTAGTTTGTGATGCATTAGACTTATTTTGCTTACTTTGCTTAGAGTAGCTTAGTGCCACTTTAGTAGATTCTATGAGTCACTTTCACTTGCACTTATACCATTTCGTTTTAACCATGATGCTTAGTTCTAAATGTTAGTTTTGAACTTCAAATACGTGTTTATTTTCGTTCCGAAACAAACAAGAGTGGCCTAGGGTTTCTCGGCCACAAAACCTAATTTAACGCGCAAGGTTTTTAAGTGTGAATTCAAGGTATTTGACTACCTTTTCCATATGATTTTTAACCAAAATACTTGTTATACATTAATTCTTTGTAAATGTGTTAGTTTTGAGCCAAAAACACGTTTTACGAAAAATGAGGAAAAACTACTGTTCACTATCCGGCCGTGTATCCGACCAAGTTCTGGCCGGATTCTGACGTGGCACTATTCCCAATTTTTCGATGAAATTTTCTAAAACACTTTTGAGGTTAATTCTACGTTGATTTGGAAAACCTTTAGTTACGCATTTCCTTTGATCAAAATATACCTTTTTCACTTTCAAAAAAATCATACTTCCCTCTTGTACTCTTTTATTCGAATTTTCTTTGATTCACTAGAGACTTTGATGGTTAAGCCATAATATTTTCTCATGATTGTTATTAGGGTTTCTTGGTGACCAAAGTTGATATCCGGAGGGATACTTTGGACGTAATTTTGCTTAATTAGGTGAGTGTTCTATATACGCTTTGTTTCTAATGACTATGTGAACTATTGTGACTATTTGGATTGTTGCTTTATTACGTGATTGAGGTATGTTATGGTTCCAAAATGATTTTTGCTAGGCGAGTGTGTACTTTATCGCACTCGACCTAAATGAACGTGAACTTTCAATGATTGAATGATTAAATGTTACTTGTGCATGAATGTAAGCCTTCGGGCTGAACTGGGCCCTTGCCCTTGGTTATTGGTCGACTCGAGCCAGAAGCGGACTCGGTCGGGCGATTAGTGACCCTGGGTGAATGTGAATGTTTGGTATACTCGAGTATGACCATGAAGTTGGCGGAGTTTGGGGAATGAAATGAATGAACGAATGACATGAATATGAAGGAGTTTTCACTTACAAACATGTTTTTAATGATCGGAGAAATAAGGAAAATGTTGAACGAATGAATGAACGAATGGCTCCTCGTGAGCCCGTATCCTTTTAATGAATGTGTTACAATTGCTTTATATTGTAAATGTTTTCGAGATTTCATGCTATTACGTGTTAAATGCCTTGTTTAATTGTTTGGTTATGTATATAGAACCTCGCTGGGCTTCTAGCTCATTCCACGTCTTTTGTTTTCCTTAACAGGGGTTGCGAGCAAGGGCGAGAGACCTGTATAGTATAGTTTAGCCTTTGGTATTGTTTTGGCTTTTTGATCTCGTTCTAGTGCTTGATTAGGGCTGGAATGTACTAAGAATTTAAAAGCTTATGTATATATGTGGGACTGTATTTTTGGTTGAGCTTGAGGTGAATGTAATTTTATGGTTCAAGATTGGGTTTCGTTTCCGCTTATTCTCGAGGCTTTATCTTACTTTCTTTGATGTGAGTGAACGAGTCCTGGCGAGAGCTGGGCAGGCGGTCCGCCGAACCCTTTGGTTCGCCTTAGGGTAAGGTGGGGCTGTCACAGGTGGTATCAGAGCCGGTTCGCGTGGTCTCTGCGCGGAGTGAGCTTAGGGCCAAGTGGTGCATGGTCCTGATTTGGTGAATAAGTATGAGGGATTAAGTGCTCTTTCGAGTATAAGTTATGAATCGTGCCTGTTATAAGTGTACATCCTTTCTATGGTACTTGATGACAATAGAAATGTACGTCCGGTAGGAATCTCGATTGTAGATAATTTACACTTGGGACTGGCCAGCTCGAGTGGTGAATTATCTCGGATTCTTGTACCCGAGTACGCGGGTAGTACTAAGGATTTGCGATCTTTCGTGGGAAACAGGATGGGGCTAATGTTTGGTGAGAGTAAGTGTAAAGTGTTAACGGATGTATAGCTCGGATAGTAAGGGAAGTGAGAGATCGGTCGGGGAGTGTTTTAGCCGAGTGTGGATTGGCACGTCATGCTTTCTTCTTGTTTTACCCTATATTGTTACTGTATGTACTTGGTTGCTACTGTATCTATATGGCTTAATTCTTGATTCTGTTTAACTCGATATATTTCCTTGCGTATTTGGTGTGTCATACCCTGCCACTTTAGTCAATTACTTGTTTGCATACTAAATCACTTTTGAAAAAAAAAAAAAAAGAAGAAAAAAAAGAGAGAGAGAAAAAGGGAATGGACGGGAGACGTAGTCGTGGACGCGGACGTGGAACTGGTCGTGGCCGTGGGGCTAGGCAAGCTCGAGAACCCAGTAAAGAAAGAGCCACAGTAACTAAGCAAGAGAGTGGACCGAGGGTTGAGGCCGGAGATCAAGTGGCGACGGCGATACAACAAATGACTAGTATCCTCGCGCGATTGGTAGATCAACAAGGCCAATTGCCAGTAAATCAACCCCAGAACCCTGAGATAAGAGAAATAGGAGAGGATAAGGCTTTGGAAAGATTTCAAAAGTTTAATCCGCCTAAATTCCTTGGAGGACCTGATCCAGATATGGCCGAACAGTGGTTAGAAGCTATGATTAACATTTTTGCGGCCTTAAACTACACGGAGCAAAGACAAGTGAACTTTGCTGTATTTCAATTCGAAGGACCGGCCCGAGCGTGGTGGAATGTTATTAGGGCAAAATGGGAAAGAGAACAGACTGCCTGGACATGGGTGAACTTTATGCGGGAATTTAACGAGAAGTACCTCCCACTTCTGGTCCAAGAAAGGAGGGAGGATGAATTTATTAGTCTGCGTCAGGGAACCCAAAGTGTGGCCGAGTACGAAACGAAATTCACTAAGCTGTCTAAGTTCGCCTCCGAATTAGTGGTTACGGAGAGAAGGAGGATAAGGCGGTTCATACAAGGCCTGAATTTGGAAATTCAAGAAGCTTTAGCGGCGGTTCAAATTAACACTTTTACGGAAGCTCTTGAGAAGGCACAAAGAATTGAGGACGCGAAAGCACAAGTAAAAGCTCTTCAAATGCGGAAAAGAGGTATACCTAGTAGCATACCTGAGGAATCTGGAGAAAGGATAACGCCCTCCAAAGTGCAAAAAGTAAACCCTTTCCCTCATCCACCCTGGACATTTGGAGCACTACATGAGAGATCTACAAAAGGAAGTCAAATAGGACCTGAGAAGACTTCTCGCGAAAGCCAAACAGTAGTTCCTCGTTTGGTTTGTGGATATTGTGGGAAGGTAAACCACACTGAGAATGATTGCTGGAGGAAAGGGCGGAAGTGTTTGATTTGTGGGAGTAGTGATCACCAACTGAGTACTTGCCCGAAGAAACAGCCACGAGAGACTAGTACTCAACAAGTAAGTGGAGCCAAACCGAAACCGACTAGCGAACGAGGGAATCGAACAACAACGCCAGCTCAGATATATGCCATAGAACCGCAACAAGCTCCGGGATCACATGAAGAAACGGAAGGTAAAATTTCGAGGACGAAATTTCTTAAGGGGGAGAGAGTGTGAGAACCCGAAAATTTTCACATTTTCAAGTATTATTTTTTCTGTGCCTATATTTATACTGTCCTTTGAAAATATTAAATGTTTTGTACATTTTACAAGTAAGTACAATTTTTTAAATCATTTTCCTAGTACAAGTTAGTGTACATAACTTGAAGTGCAATTGTTCGATGTGGGGCCCGTTAGTGCGATATAATTTTGCCGATTAGGTGATGAAATACTAAGTGATATTATTCTACATTGTGTTAGAAGATAATTGGAGGTTAGTTAGCTACTTGAATCATTGGAAGGAAGGAGATAAGCTTAGAAACTTCAAGAGGCCACATGTCATGTTTGGATTGGAGGTTGGACTTTGACCAAGAGGATTAACTTTCTTCAAACCAAATTTTTGACCAATTTTCCTCTCATTTCCCTTGCCTTGGCCGAATTTCATGGAGAGAAAAATAAGGAAAACCTCTTCCATTTCTAGCTTCTAATCTTGGCCAAATCTTGAGTTTTAACCAACCAAATTGAAAACTACACCATACAAGTACTAGCTAAGGGAAATTGAAGGCCTTGGTGGAGTTGTTTTGGGAGGAGGAAGTCTAAGCTACCAACTTTCTTTGAGGTTTGAAGGTAAGGTTGCTAAGAACACCCTTCTTTGGTTCCAATAGATGATAATTAGTGGCCTATGGTGGCTTGCTAACATGATTAAGGGATGATTTTGTGGATTAATGGAGAGTTGGTTAAATTTCTGATTTATTGTGAATTTTCTGCCCTAATCTGATCAGTTCTGTTCGTCCATTATGGAGGCCGAATTGGCCTTAGCTCAAAACATGAAAGTTGTAGAGAATTAAGTGTAGATTATGCCTGTAAAATTTCAGCTCAATCAGAGCACGGTATCCTGTGAAATGACTATTTTACCCCTGCTGCCCTGTTTCTGTCCGGAAATGATAATCAGCCCCTGTATTTGGCTCTTTTGGCTGGGAAGATTACTGAATTAGCTTTTGATGCCTTCTTAAGAATTGTAGCCTTGTATCTTAGCTTTCATATGGCTTTGGAATCAACTGAATTGGAGTTGTGTGTGCTGAGTTATGATGGAATATTTGGGCCTGGTTTTGGATGGTTGTAAAGCTTTAATGGGTTACATTTTAAGGGTGTTCGATAGCTTATAGTTGGTATTTGAAATTGTGGTTGAATGATATGAGTTGGTGGTTGGGTTGTGTTGTGGAAAGTAAGGAAAACAAGGGGAAATGCTGTCCGTTTATTTTCTTGGACTTGAGTGAATGGA
This sequence comes from Coffea humblotiana, assembly GCA_023065735.1. Taxonomy (NCBI): domain Eukaryota; kingdom Viridiplantae; phylum Streptophyta; class Magnoliopsida; order Gentianales; family Rubiaceae; genus Coffea; species Coffea humblotiana. The sequence goes on along the minus strand of JACYVW010000052.1, from coordinate 269,821 downwards.
TATGAGATTGGAATGTAGTTTTGTGATGCATTAGACTTATTTTGCTTACTTTGCTTAGAGTAGCTTAGTGCCACTTTAGTAGATTTCTATGAGTCACTTTACTTGCACTTATACCATTTCGTTTAACCATGATGCTTAGTTCTAAATGTTAGTTTTGAACTTCAAATACGTGTTTATTTTCGTTCCGAAACAAACAAGAGCGGCCTAGGGTTTCTCGGCCACAAAACCTAATTTTAACGCGCAAGGTTTTTAAGTGTGAATTCAAGGTATTTGACTACCTTTTCCATATGATTTTTAACCAAAATACTTGTTATACATTAATTCTTTGTAAATGTGTTAGTTTTGAGCCAAAAACACGTTTTACGAAAAATGAGGAAAAACTACTGTTCACTATCCGGTCGTGTATCCGACCAAGTTCTGGCCGGATTCTGACGTGGCACTATTCCCAATTTTTCCGATGAAATTTTCTAAAACACTTTTGAGGTTAATTCTACGTTTGATTTGGAAAACCTTTAGTTACGCATTTCCTTTGATCAAAATATACCTTTTTCACTTTCAAAAAAATCATACTTCCCTCTTGTACTCTTTTATTCGAATTTTCTTTGATTCACTAGAGACTTTGATGGTTAAGCCATAATATTTTCTCATGATTGTTATTAGGGTTTCTTGGTGACCAAAGTTGATATCCGGAGGGATACTTTGGACGTAATTTTGCTTAATTAGGTGAGTGTTCTATATACGCTTTGTTTCTAATGACTATGTGAACTATTGTGACTATTTGGATTGTTGCTTTATTACGTGATTGAGGTATGTTATGGTTCCAAAATGATTTTTGCTAGGCGAGTGTGTACTTTATCGCACTCGACCTAAATGAACGTGAACTTTCAATGATTGAATGATTAAATGTTACTTGTGCATGAATGTAAGCCTTCGGGCTGAACTGGGCCCTTGCCCTTGGTTATTGGTCGACTCGAGCCAGAAGCGGACTCGGTCGGGCGATTAGTGACCCTGGGTGAATGTGAATGTTTGGTATACTCGAGTATGACCATGAAGTTGGCGGAGTTTGGGGAATGAAATGAATGAACGAATGACATGAATATGAAGGAGTTTTCACTTACAAACATGTTTTTAATGATCGGAGAAATAAGGAAAATGTTGAACGAATGAATGAACGAATGGCTCCTCGTGAGCCCGTATCCTTTTAATGAATGTGTTACAATTGCTTTATATTGTAAATGTTTTCGAGATTTCATGCTATTACGTGTTAAATGCCTTGTTTAATTGTTTGGTTATGTATATAGAACCTCGCTGGGCTTCTAGCTCATTCCACGTCTTTTGTTTTCCTTAACAGGGGTTGCGAGCAAGGGCGAGAGACCTGTATAGTATAGTTTAGCCTTTGGTATTGTTTTGGTTTTTGATCTCGTTCTAGTGCTTGATTAGGGCTGGAATGTACTAAGAATTTAAAAGCTTATGTATATATGTGGGACTGTATTTTTGGTTGAGCTTGAGGTGAATGTAATTTTATGGTTCAAGATTGGGTTTCGTTTCCGCTTATTCTCGAGGCTTTATCTTACTTTCTTTGATGTGAGTGAACGAGTCCTGGCGAGAGTTGGGCAGGCGGTCCGCCGAATCCTTTGGTTCGCCTTAGGGTAAGGTGGGGGTGTCACAGAATTGGACTTAGCTCAAAACATTAAAGTTGTCGAAAATGATGTTATTAAGGTTCCTGTAAACTTTCAGCTCAATCAGAGCACTTTAGAATGTGAAATGACCGAAATACCCTTACTGCCACAAGCTGCAATTCGTAAACAGTTTTGTGAATTCACCAGTTTGGGCTGCATTTTTCACCCTGATTCGTATCCAATTAGCTTTTGGCCAAAACACAAAACTTGTATCACTATGTTTTACCTTTCCAACGCTTCTGAAAACACCCCAAACGGAGTTGTGTAGCCTGAGTTATTTCCGGTTAAAGTCAGTGCTGACAACCAGACTGATCATGAACTTTTGGAGCTGTGATTGGCAAATTCGACTTAGATAAACTATAAATTAGGTTAGGTGGCCTTCATGAAAGTTGTTCTCCCCTGTCTTAGCTTTCAAATGGTGTAAGGTTCATCCCGATTCGATAACCATAGCTCTGGTTATGACTAAAATACTACGAGATGCCAAATCTGCCATTTAGCTTTTGTCTTCAAAATTGATATTTGCTTGTACTATTGCACTTGTGTTGTACTTGGATGATTTTGGAGCCTAATGGAAGGGCTATTGTGGTAACCTTACTTGTGTGTATTGTGGGGCTGAATTAAGGAAAAGAAGGAAGGCATAAATGGCTGGAAATTTGGTAAACACAAAGGGCGTGCTGCCCAAATTTATACGCGAGATTTAAGTAGAGTTACGCTTATCTTGAGTAAGACTTTGAGGACGAATCTAACTCGATTTGTCTAGGTTATTCGAGTTTCCTTTTGTGGAGATATATAAGTTGAATTTTGGCCGAAACTTGTACCCTTGGAATTTACAACTGATAGAAATACGTTTCTTTCATTTTTTCGACCCAAACGGCATTTTTCACATATAATGGTTTCAAAATTTCACCGTTTGAAAAGTGATCAAGGGTTTTACGAATAGTCTCTAAATAAGTCTCAATTACTTGATTCTCGTTAAACGAAATGTTTAAGTTTCGAGCCTTAGTTACTTTTCAATGCTCTTAAACAATATTTTCTCGCAGATTTGAACTCCAAGAGGGGAGTAATACCCAAAAACCAACGTGTAAAGGCACTGCATCTGTTGGTGAGTGCTTTCAAATACCTGATTGAACTTGACACTTGTTTTCAATACTTGACCAATGTGATCGAATGAAATGTGATTGGTATGGTCGGGCAAGGGTGTACTTTATCGCACTTGCCCTAATGTGATATGTACTTGTTTATTGGTGCAATCGACTTGATATACTTGTGTTTGACTTGTAAGTGCAGAGCGGCAGTATGTACCACACTCGATCCGAGTGGGAGGTATCTCTCATTCCCGTCTCCGTACTTTTATCTTGATTCAATCGATTGGAGATGTTATCTCATCGACTTCTTGGGAACCCAAACCCCATTGGCTAGTTAATCGAGTCGAGCCGGCAAGGGCTTGGTGTGAGAACCCGTAAATTTCTTTATTTCTAGGCTTTAATTTATTTATTTGCAACCGTTTTCCACATTTTCTTTATTTTATAACTTTTCTAGACATTTTTATGAGTAAATAAGGTTTTAAAAATATTTTTCTAGTATAAGTCAATTTTACGAGATTTTTGGAGTGAATAGTGGACGTGGGACTCGCTAGTGCATTAAGTGAGAGAAATTCGGCCAATTAAGTTAAGTTTTGCGTAAAGGATTTAATTACTAGGTGTTAGTAGGTGATTAGAGGTTACCTAAATGGATTAATCTTGGTAAGTAAGAGGATAGGAATGAAACTTAAAAGGTGCCACGTGTCGCAATTTCATTGGACAAGACTTGCCTAACTTTTATCACCTTTACCAAAAGGTTAATTTTGACCAAAAATCATCCTTATTTCCCTTCCTCTTGGCCGAACTCCACAAGGAGAGAAAAGAAAGAAAGCTTCAACCCTTGATCTTCCATTTCTTGCTCAATCTTGCAATTCAACCGTTTAATTTTCAAATTTCTCCACAAAATCAACTTGGTAAGGTAGTTTGAAGAGTGTGGTGGAGCTACTTTGGTGGTGGAACTCCTAAGCTACTATCTTTCTTGTGGGTGTAAGGTACCTTGCCTAGAAACTCAAGCTTTGCTTGCAATAATGGTAAATTAGTGACTTAGAGTGGCTATATAACTTGCTTAATGGATGATTTGATGGTTTATTTGGAAGTTGAGTAAATTTCTGATTTTATTGGGAAATTTTCTGTTTTAATGATAAATGTTACTTAGCCTTGGATTGATGGTTAATATTGAGCCAATTGGAGCTCTTGTATGTGAATTGCGGTTATTTGCGGAAAATTTCAGCTTTGGACAAAATTTCAGTTTTAGGGTTTTGAATTTGGGGCTTTTCTATAGTTGGTTGTTAATCTTGAAATTGGTTGTGAATGAAGGGTATTGTGGCCCTAATGAAAGTTATTGAGTAGCCTATGAATGAATGGTGGCAATTGTGATTGGTTGGGATATAAATTGATATTTGTTTGTAGGATGGAAAAGTTGGAATTTTAGGGGAAATGCTGTCCGAGTGTCGAGAAAATTGGGGTTCGTGTGTTAAGTTGCGATTGAGTAAAAATGTGAGGTTTTGGGGTTGTTTACACCTTTGCCTTAGTATTTTCCAATTTTGAGCTGTATTTGTATTTTGCTTTAGTAATTCACGTAAGAGGCCTTCGACTCGTGTTCGAGACTCAATTGTAGTTTCTTGTTTCTTGTAGGTCGTGCCGGTGATTCCGGACAACCGTTGGGCGAAACTTTGTGACTTACTTACTTGAAAGTGGTGAGTGTACTATGCATGAATTGTGTTTAATTGGTTGTGTACTTGATTCCTTGAATTGGATAACTGTGAATTCTGTGCTCGAGGCGAGAGTGTACTTTATCGCTCTCGTTCTCTTATGTGTATAACTGATTACTGGATACATGTGAATTTGCCTTGTGTTTGGCCTAATGTCGTATGGGCATGAGCCCTACGACTTTACTGTGATAACTGAGCTCAAGCCTCAATGGCCGTTCGTCGAATCGAGCCGGTAAGGGCCGGTCGATTTGGTAACGAGCCATGAGGTTACTGTGTGTCGAGTGGAGCGTTCGCTCCTCGACTTTGTGGTATACTCGAGTATTACCCCCTGATTTCTGTGAGGTGTTCGGGCCCGGTAGGGGAATGTACGGTGGAAGGTACTGGGTGTAAAGTGGTGATCTACGGTTGTACTTGTCCGTTGAGCGTTGACGGAGGGTCAACGGCATGTGATCAAGAGTTGCCAAGGGGAAATTGGCTCCCGAGAGCCACCCGTATCCTTTCACTTTTGAAATGGGTTGGTGTTCCACACATGTGTGTTAGTTGTGTATAGTTGAGCATGGCTACCTTCGTGCGCTTTGAATGCATGATCTTAGTACCTCATTGGGCGAAAGCTCACACTCGTTCCTTTGTTTTCCTTACAGGGCATGTTTTGGGAAATCAAACTTTTGGGAAGCGAGTAGAGCTAGTTAGACATGCTTTGTACTTTTGTATAGCTCCTCGACTTTAGAAACCCTAATGTGGGACTTGGACATTTGTTTGGATTGGAAAACCCTAGAATGGGTTATGTGTACATATTTTCTCATGTATATATGATGTACTTTCTTGGAAATGTACTTGTTTATGCTGATTTCAAGTTTAGTCGTGTTTGGGTCGCGTTCGGACGAGTTCGGACGTCAAACGCCGAAAAAAGAAAATTTTGGCCGGTCATTGTTCATCAGAATCCGGCCAGGTATCCGGCCAGATCTTGGCCGGATATGCGGCCGGATTCAGGGCGATTTTTGAAAAAAATTTTAAGTGGTCACTGCCTCCAATCCGGCCAGATTCGGCCGGATTGTGACGTGGCAGGTACTGTTCACGTTCGTTCCGTTTTTTTCCGTTTTCGTTCTGCGCGCTTATCGTTAACCTTTTTCGGTATATCTTTCGAAACGTGTAGAAGTGCGTGTATGCGACCGTAGCAGTCCTGCGAGAGTTGGGCAGGCAGTTCGCTAAACCTTAGAGTACGCCCTAGGGGGAGGGTGGGGCTGTCACAGGTGGTATCAGAGGCCTAGGTTAGAAATAACTTGGGCAAGTTAGGAATTTGTTTTAGTACCTTTAAGGATCGTGTTAGGGCACCATTAAGTACGATTTGTTGTCTAAGGTTTGAATCTTAACTTGTTCTTGTAAGAGATGGCTGGAACGAACTCCGAGGGCGGAGGTGTGCCACCGCAGAGACGCTTTCACGTTGTGGGACTACCAGGAGAGACCTGGAGGACCCATTCGTCGTTGGAGTGCCGCTAGTCGGACTCGCCGCTGTACCCGATGCCAGAACTACTTGTTTATAGATCGAGTAGTCATAGCCGTTCTTGACGAGCGTAGGAGGCTTAGGCGAGCCGCCGCTAGGGACCATACTGAGATGGTTAGGCTGAGGGGTATAATGCGCATGCAAGCGGACCGGATCCGTGAGCTTGAAGGAGACGTGGTTGAGGAGCAAGAGCGAACCGACGCTCTCAGAGGGCAGTTACACGTAGCTACCGACCGCCTCACGAGGGTGACTAGGGTAGTGCGAGATCGGTCGGGGCGGCATCATTAACGAGTGTGAGGCGCTCATCCAAGGTGTAATCGGCGCGAATGTGCAAGCGGAAACGTCTAGCGATAGTACACCTGATGAAGGGAGCACGCCTAGCTCTAGTCACGTTGGAGAGTCTGTGTGCTCCGTAGGGAACTAGGCTAGGGCTCCTTTGAGCCGTGTTTTGATCCCATGTGGGGACTAGCTAGGGGAAAGCTACTCGTTAGCTATTTTTGTTTTTGACCTAGCTCTGTATATGTGTTTTTAATTGACCCCGATACTTCCATGGGATTGTTTGTATATATTTGACTGACTGCTACTGTACAACTTGTTTAATATGCTTATGTGTTATTTGCCTCGATATTCTTGTTTATTGTTTAATTCTTGTTTCTTGCTTACTCTTATTTCTTATTTTGATACCGTATTTATGTTTCGGCCCTAGATTGTGAACTTAAGACATGGAAGGTACTCGTAGTGGTCGAGGCCGTGGTCGCGGTAGTAGGCAACCTTCAACTGATAGGGGAAATCGGGAACCCACACCTGAGCTTAATCCTGAACCTAGGGTTGACCCGAATGTTCAAGTGGCCGCCGCGATTCAAAGAATGACTGACTTATTGGCCCACGTAGTAGAACATCAAGGCCAGCACCCTGTCCATAACCTTGGGAACCCTGGCGAGCATTTTGAGAGCGAGGATCGAGCCATCGAAAGGTTCCAAAAGTTCTCCCCTCCGAAATTCTTGGGAGGACCTGACCCGGACGTGGCCGAACGGTGGCTGGAGAAAATGGTAGATATTTTTGCGGCCTTACATTATACGGAGGAGAGACAGGTTACCTTCGCTGTCTTTCAATTAGAAGGAGCTGCCCGTTCCTGGTGGAACGTTATACGAACGAAATGGGAGAAAGAAAACACGCCATGGGCATGGGCAAACTTCATCAGAGAGTTCAACGCGAAATACTTCCCGCCTTTGGTCCAGGAGAAGAAGGAGGATGAGTTCCTCAGATTGCGCCAAGGCACCGCAAACGGTGGCTGAGTACGAGAAGCCAGTTTACTCGACTATCGAAGTTCGCCCCTGAACTTATAGTGACGGAGCAAAGGAGGATTCGAAGATTCACCCAGGGACTGAACGTAGAAATCCAGAAGGATCTGGCGGTTGCCCAGATCACTACCTTTAGTGAAGCGGTGGAAAAGACACTAAGGGTAGAGAATGCTAGGCTTCAAGTCAGAAACTTCCAGGTGAGGAAACGGGGATTCCCTGGAAGTAGTTCTAGTCAGGGTGAGCGGAGTAATCCTCCTAAATCTGGACGAGGGCCCGGTGGAGGAAGGTTTACGGGGACGTCGAGAGGGACTCCGCCGAGGGGTGGTTCGTTTGGACGGGGCCAGCAGAGGGGTGCCTCGCAAGGGAGTTCAGCTTCCGTTTCCCGAGGACCTTGTGGATTCTGCGGGAAACCAAACCATACGGAGGACAATTGCTGGAGGAAGGAGAGGAAATGCTTGCGCTGTGGAAGTGCGGAGCATCAGATAGCTACTTCTCCAGTGCTACCTCGTGAACCGAGAGCGACCCCACAGTCTTCGAGAGCCAGCTCCGGCCAATCTAAAGTAGAAGGGTCGAAACCGAAAATGCCCGCTCGAGTGTACTCTCTTGAGCAACACCAACTTCCTGACCCATCTGGAGTCGTAGAAGGTACCATCCCTGTTTTCCATCGTCTAGCTAGGATTTTGATTGACCCCGGTGCTACCCATTCATTTGTTAACCCCGACTTTATGTGCGGTATTGATATAAAACCTGTTAGTTTACCCTATGACTTAGAAGTTAGTACTCCTACGGGGAACCAACGGTTGATTACTAGCACGATGTTCGTAAATTGCGAGATTTGGGTAGGAGAGAGAAAATTATTGGGAAACTTGGTAAGCTTAGCTATTAAGGGGTACGATGTCATACTAGGTATGGACTGGTTAGCGAAGTACGATGCCCAACTTGATTGTAAGAGGAAAATAGTGGAATTTCGTATACCTGGGGAAGCTACTTTGAGGCTAGATGTGAGGGGTAGTCTTGCCTCATCTGCATTGATTTCGGTCATTAGAGCTAGGAAATTGCTGAGTAGAGGAGCGCAAGGGTTTCTAGCTTTTCTTATAAACACTTGTGACAGCCCCACCTTCCCCTAGGGTGAACCAAAGGGGTTGGCGGACCGCCTGCCCAACTCTCGTCAGGACTACGAAGTCGAATCACACAAACCCTAGATTACGCACGATCGAAACCAAAGAAAACAAACACTCGGAGACTACTACGCCGATTACTTGACACTTTCTTCAAAATCATGGTTCAAAAGTGTTGTTCCCTGTAAGGAAAACAAAGATAACGGGAAGGGGTGAGCTTACGCTCAATGAGGTACCAGAAGTACAAGTAGTCATGAATCATGGCATTTCACGTATCAATCATGCAGTGATACACACAAGATAGGGAAATAAATAAACATTTCCAAGAGAAAGGATACAGGTGGCTCTCAGGAAGCCAAAGTTCCCATTGCTTCACCGGAGCTTGATCAAATAGTAGTCGACACCCCCGTCAACTTTCAAATAAAGTAACCCATCCAGTAGAGCACCACTTTCACACCGATTCCGTCCACCAAACATACCCCTTACCGGACCCGAACACCTCAACCGAACAGAGGGTGGTAATACTCGAGTATACCAAAAATCCAGAGTCTCAATTACCCAAGGATTTCTCAGAAACAGACTACTGTGGTTCGTTATCTAATCGACCAGGCTTTTACCGGCTCGACTCGAATAACTAGCCACAGGATTTGAGCTCAGAGGTAACAGAAAGGTCGTTGGATTTAATTTTTCCAAACGACATCAACAAATACAGAAAACAGGTACAGATAACAGATACAGAGAACAAATACAGATTTATACAGTATACAGGAACCAGAATAACCAGGTGGAGAGAAACGAGTGTGATAAAGTACACCCTCGTTTCATATGAAGCATACAAAAGTCACAGATAATCAAGTCGCAAGTTGCAAGTATAGATGAATCAGATAAGCACCAATTTAAGGGGATGGTACACTCACCAATTTAAGTGCAGCTACTTCAAAAGTTTTCCCCAAATGACTTTAATCGCCCAGAAATCCTAAAATAACCGAGGTAAATAATTGAGGTTTTCACATCCCAAATTCTAGTAAACAAAATGCATAAGTGAGGCTCGACTCCAAGTCGTATGCCTATCCAAATGAACTATGAATGCAAGGTTGCAAAAGCGTGATTTCGGAACGAAAAGGTAATAAGGGGACCTAGGGGCTTGAATGACCTAAAAGCCGTTCATCTACTAAGAATCAACTCAAACTTGAAAGAACCAAACGGTCTAGAAAATTAGACAGCATGCCCTTTGTGTTTACCAAATTTCCAGCCATTTATGGCTTCATTATTTTCCTCAATCAGCCCCAGAAACACACACAAATAAGGTTACCACAATAGCCCTTGCATATGCTCCAAAATCATCCCAGTACAACACAAGTGCAAAAATATCATTGGAAATCAATTTTGAAGACAAAACTAAACGGCAGATTTGATATTTCGTAGCATTTTAGTCACAACCGGAGCTATGGTTATCGAATCGGGGTGAACCTTATACCATTTCAAAGCTAAGACAGAGGGGAACAACTTTTATGAAGGCCACTTAACCTAATTTATAGCTTATCTAAGTCGAATTTTCCAAACACAGATCCAAAAGTTTAAGATCAGTCTAGTTGTCAGCACTGACTTTAACCGGCAATAACTCAGGCTACACAACTCCGTTTGGGGTGTTTTCAGAGGATTTAGAAAGCTAAAACATAGGGCTACAAGTCTTGTGTTTTGGACAAAAACTAATTGGATACGAATCAGGGTGAAAAATGCAGCCCAAACTGGTGAATTCACAAAACTGTTTACGAATTGTAGCTTGTAACTGTCAGGGTATTTCGGTCATTTCGCAAGTTTCGGTGCTCCGATTGAGCTGAAATTGTACCAGTATCTAGCTAACTCAAATACCTACAACTCGCATGTTTTGAGCAAGGGCTAATTCGGTCTCCTCAAGGTCGAACATACAGTGCAAAAACAGGGCAGATTACTACCATAGAAACCCTAAGCTGGAATTTTTCCACATAAAGCTGAAATTTCCGCAATTAACCACAAGTAACGCATAATAGCTTCAATTCTATACCATATTAAGCCATCAATCCAAGCCAACAATAATTATCATATGAAAACAGAAAAATTCCCAAGAAAATAAGAAATTCACCTAACTTTACTTTAAACCACAAATTCATCCATAAACTAAGCTCCTTAACCGATATAAGCCACTACTTTGCAATTATTATGGACAAAATTGAAGTTCTAAGCAATATACCTCAATCACCAAGAAATGTAGCAACTTAGGGCTTCTCTTTGCAAAATCACTCCACAAACACCTTTGATCTCCCTTAATAAGTTGTTTCTACGGAGAGATTTGAAGTTTTATCGGTTGGATTGTGAGATTTGGACAAGAAATTGGAAGAAAAGTTGAAGGCTTCTTTCCTTTTTTTCCCTCAAAAATTTCGGCCAAGATGCTTAGGAAATGAAGATGATTTTGGTCAATTTTTAGCTTTAGTAAAGTTGTAAGAAAGTTAGGCAAAACTTGGCCCAATAGAAATGCGACACGTGTCACCTTTTTTTGATCTTTTCCTTATCCTTTAGCTTACTAATGACTAAGCATCTAACCAACCTCTGATTATCTCTTAGCACTCAGTAATTAAATGCCTTACTGCACAACTTAACGTAATTGGCCGAATTTCTCTCACTTAACGCCCTAGCGGGTCCCACATCCGCTATTTGCTCCAAATCTCTCGTGAACTTACTTATACTAGAAAAATGGTTTAAAAACTATATTTACTTATAAAATATATGTAAAATGAATATAATAAAGAAAATAAAAAATATGTGCACGAAAATCGATAAAACCCTAAAACCGGATTTTTGTTTTTCTTTATTTTTTGAGTTCTCACAACACTCCTGTTGATAAGTTGAGGGTAGTGGATGTACCTATTGTGAGTGAATACCCAGATGTGTTCCCAGACGAACTAGTAACCCTACCTCCGGAAAGAGAGATAGAGTTTAAGATTGATTTGGTACCTGGAACATCACCTATCTCTAAAACCCCCTATCGAATGGCACCTGCCGAGCTTAAGGAACTGAAGTTACAGTTACAGGATTTGTTAGAACGAGAGTTTATCCGAGAGAGTGGGTCCCCATGGGGAGCCCCTGTGCTGTTTGTGAAGAAAAAGGATGGGACATTGAGGTTGTGTATAGATTACCGGGGATTGAACAATATAACCATTAAGAACAAATACCCACTGCCCCATATTGATGAGTTATTTGACCAGCTACAGGGAGCGGTAGTCTTTTCAAAGTTAGATCTCCGTCAAGGATACTACCAGTTGTTGATTAGGAGGGAGGATGTACCCAAAACTGCCTTCAATTCTCGGTATGGACATTTCGAATTTGCCGTTATGCCCTTCGGTTTGACCAATGCCCCTGCTGCCTTTATGGACCTGATGCATAGAGTTTTCAAACCCTTCTTGGACCGATTTGTCGTCGTTTTTATTGATGACATTTTGGTCTACTCTAAATCCCGAGAGGAGCATGAGCAACACTTGAAGTTAGTCCTACAAACCTTAAGAGATCACCAGTTGTATGCCAAATTTAGTAAGTGTGAATTTTGGCTGGAGAAAATTTCGTTTCTAGGGCATGTGATTTCGAAGGAGGGCATTACCGTAGACCCGGCGAAAGTAGAGGCGGTAACTGAGTGGAAACGACCCGAAACTCCTACTGAAGTTCGTAGTTTTCTAGGGTTAGCTGGATATTATCGGAGGTTCATTAAAGATTTTTCGAAACTTGCTAGCCCTTTAACCAATCTGACGAAAAAGAATGGGTGTTTTCGATGGGATGCTAAGTGTGAGAGTAGTTTCCAGGAGTTGAAACGAAAATTAACCGTAGCCCCTATTCTAGCCCTACCTAATGGAAAAGATAGTTTTTCTGTATATACTGATGCTTCCGGGGAAGGCTTAGGGTGTGTATTGATGCAGAATAAGAATGTGATTTCCTTTGCCTCTAGAAAACTGAAACCTCATGAGCAAAATTACCCGACCCATGACCTAGAGTTGGCCGCAGTTGTCTTTGCCCTGAAAAAATGGAGACACTACCTGTACGGGATGACCTTTGAGGTTTATTCTGACCACAAAAGCCTTAAGTACCTATTTTCCCAAAAAGAGTTGAACATGAGGCAAAGACGATGGATGGAATTCTTAGAAGATTACGACTGTACAATTAATTACCATCCGGGAAAGGCGAATGTAGTAGCTGACGCCTTAAGTCGAAATGCTCAAATGGCTGGGTTAATGGTCAGAGAGTGGGAGATGTTAGAAGCAATGAGTGAGTGGAACCCTAGAGTGGAGCATCAAAGGGTAATTTTAGGAAATATCCGAATAACCTCTGCTATTCTGGAGCGAGTCAAAGAGGCCCAAAAGGAGGATCCGACGGTCCAAAAGTGGAGAGACAAGGTGGAGAAGGGAGAATTACCTGACTTTAATTCGAGCTCTGAGAGAGTATTGAAATATCGAAATCGAATAGTGGTGCCGGAAGACGAAACCTTGAAAAGGGAGATTTTAGAGGAAGCCCATCGATCGAAATATACAATTCATCCGGGTAGTAATAAGATGTATCAGGAGTTGCGGAAATTGTATTGGTGGAATAGAATGAAGAGGGAAATAGCCCAGTACGTGCAAACCTGCCTCGTCTGCCAGCAAGTAAAAGCGGAGCACCAAAAGCCCTCTGGTTTGTTGCAACCCTTAGAAATACCTGAATGGAAGTGGGAAAATATCACGATGGATTTCGTTTCTGGTTTGCCAAGAACCCAAAAAGGACATGATGCCGTATGGGTGGTCGTGGATAAACTCACTAAATCGGCCCATTTCTTGCCCATAAACATGAAATACACTCTGGAGAAATTGGCTCAACTGTATATGAGTGAAATTGTGAGACTGCACGGGATTCCTGTGAGTATAGTCTCGGATAGGGATCCACGTTTCGTGTCTAGGTTTTGGCAGAAATTTCAGGAGACCTTGGGGACCAAACTCAACCTAAGTACCACTTACCATCCCTAAACCGATGGACAATCTGAGCGAACCATTCAGACCCTTGAGGACATGTTACGAACCTGTATTTTGGATTTCGGGGGTAATTGGGGTCAACACATGATGTTAGTAGAGTTTGCCTACAACAATAGTTACCACTCTTCAATCCAAATGGCACCATACGAAGCTCTTTATGGCCGTAAGTGCCGTTCACCAGTTTATTGGGATGAAGTAGGAGAAAAGAAAGTCTTAGATCCAACAATCATTCCATGGATGGAGGATGCACGAGAAAATGTTCAACTGATACGCCAAAGACTCCAAACTGCTCAAAGCCGACAAAAGAGTTACGCAGACAACCGAAGGAAAGACTTGGAGTTTGAAGTTGGAGATCGTGTGTTTCTTAAGATCACGCCATTGCGAAGTATCACGGCGGGTAGAGGGAAGAAACTGCAACCTAGATTTGTAGGACCCTTTAAAGTCCTCCAACGAATTGGAAAAGTGGCGTACCGTCTCGAGTTACCTCCAAGCTTAGCCAGGATACACGACGTTTTCCATGTCTCAATGCTCAAAAAGTACCATCCTGATCCAACCCACATCTTACGACCAGAAGAGATTGAGGTGGATGAAGCCCTAACCTATGAGGAGAAACCTGTACAAATACTCGACCGAAAGGTTAAGGAGCTGAGAAATAAAAATATTTCCTTGGTAAAAGTCTTATGGAGGAACCACGGCATAGAAGAGGCAACCTGGGAAGTGGAGGAAGAAATACAAAAGAAATATCCTGAGCTGTTTGGTAACCCAGGTGAGAAATTTCGAGGACGAAATTCTTTAAGGAGGAGAGAGTGTGAGAACCCGTAAATTTCTTTATTTCTAGGCTTTAATTTATTTATTTGCAACCGTTTTCCACATTTTCTTTATTTTATAACTTTTCTAGACATTTTTATGAGTAAATAAGGTTTTAAAAATATTTTTCTAGTATAAGTCAATTTACGAGATTTTTGGAGTGAATAGTGGACGTGGGACCCGCTAGTGCGTTAAGTGAGAGAAATTCGGCCAATTAGATTAAGTTTTGCGTAAAGAGATTTAATTACTAGGTGTTAGTAGGTGATTAGAGGTTATCTAGATGGACTAATCTTGGTAAGTAAGAGGATAGGAATGAAACTTAAAAGGTGCCACGTGTCGCAATTTCATTGGACAAAACTTGCCTAACTTTTATCACCTTTACCAAAAGGTTAATTTTGACCAAAAATCATCCTTATTTCCCTTCCTCTTGGCCGAACTCCACAAGGAGAGAAAAGAAAGAAAGCTTCAACCCTTGATCTTCCATTTCTTGCTCAATCTTGCAATTCAACCGTTTAATTTTCAAATTTCTCCACAAAATCAACTTGGTAAGGTAGTTTGACGAGTGTGGTGGAGCTACTTTGGTGGTGGAACTCCTAAGCTACTATCTGTCTTGTGGGTGTAAGGTACCTTGCCTAGAAACTCAAGCTTTGCTTGCAATAATGGTAAATTAGTGACTTAGAGTGGCTATATAACTTGCTTAATGGATGATTTGATGGTTTATTTGGAAGTTGAGTAAATTTCTGATTTTATTGGGAATTTTTCTGTTTTAATGATAAATGTTACTTAGCCTTGGATTGATGGGTTAATATTGAGCCAATTGGAGCTCTTGTATGTGAATTGCGGTTATTTGCGGAAAATTTCAGCTTTGGACAAAAATTTCAGTTTTAGGGTTTTGAATTTGGGGCTTTTCTATAGTTGGTTGTTAATCTTGAAATTGGTTGTGAATGAAGGGTATTGTGGCCCTAATGAAAGTTATTGAGTAGCCTATGAATGAATGGTGGCAATTGTGATTGGTTGGGATATAAATTGATGTTTGTTTGTAGGATGGAAAAGTTGGAATTTTAGGGGAAATGCTGTCCGAGTGTCGAGAAAATTGGGGTTTCGTGTGTTAAGTTGCGATTGAGTAAAAATGTGAGGTTTTGGGGTTGTTTACACCTTTGGCCTTAGTATTTTCCAATTTTGGGCTGTATTTGTATTTTGCTTTAGTAATTCACGTAAGAGGCCTTCGACTCGTGTTCGAGTCTCAATTGTAGTTTCTTGTTTCTTGTAGGTCGTGCCGGTGATTCCGGACAACCGTTGGGCGAAACTTTGTGACTTGCTTACTTGAAGTTGTGACAGCCCCACCTCTCCCTAGGGCGAACCCTAGGGTATCAGCGGACTGCCTGCCCAGCTCTCGCCAGGACTCGGTCGATCAGAGAACTAGTAACTCAAAACATTCAGTAGAAACTTCAAGCAAACGGTACAATTGCCAAGCCATACTACAGTTTCATAACACAGGTCAAACTTATAAGAGCTACAAGAGGGAATCTCTTAAACAAAAGGTTACAAGCTTAAATAATACAAGCTAAGAAAGTTCTTGCCCCAAAAGCCCGTCCCAAACCTGTTAAGGAGAACAAAGGGAATGGGGTGAGCTATCGCCCAGTGAGGTTCCAAATAAGACAGTAAGCACATAGTCAAATAAGAGGATAAATTAACCGAATAAGCCATACTTATTAAATCACAATTCAATTTAAGGATACAGGTGGCTTTCAAAAGCCAAACTCCCCTCAGCTTGTTCATACCGGGGTCCGTTGACTCTCCGTCAACATTTGCATTTAAGGAGTATACCGTCCGTAGAACACCACTTTCTATCATCTCCGTCCACCAACCAACCCCCTACCGGGCCCGCACTCCAAAGCAGTGGTTCGGTAATACTCGAGTATACCAGTTTCCAGTGAACAGTAGACAGTCCCCAGGGTTTATCGGTCGTTTCGACCAAGCCCTTGCTGGCTCGATCCAACCGACTCACCTATGAGGTTGGGTACCCAAACAGTAGCAGTAGTTGATGGGGTATCACCCAAACAACTCAAGTACAGTCACATATAGAGAATTCATATCTCATGCAGTCACATATAAAGAGATTATATCTCATAATAACAGTAATTAGAGCCACAGTGAAAAATGGGAAGACCGAGTGCGATAAAGTACACACTCGTCTCCATTTCATTAAAACAAGGTTTGGCTCAAGCAGTGGCAGTTCAACCAATCAGTTAGTTCACATAAGCAGGTAACAGGTAGTGGAACACTCACCCGATAAGCAAAGTGGCAGTCGCGTCAAGTCGCGCGGTTTCGTGCACCACCGTTTTCCCCTCCTAGGGCAACGAGTGAAAACGTTAGCGATTCAGTCTAATTCCAAGCAAAATGAGCTCATTAGGTGCCTAAGTGAGTGACTAACTCCACTCAATTCACCCTAAGCTTTAGGCCCAAAATGCAGTAAAAGTTCATGAATAAACAAGTTTAACAAATGTATGAAGGTTGGGTAAAAAGAAAGATTCATTCAAGCTTTTAAAGGTTTCTCGCGGGTGCACAGTCGCGCTCGTGCAGTCTCGGTAAAACGGCCGTATCTCACTGTAGGTAGGTCGGAATCAGGTTCCGTCAGCGGCGTTGGAAACTAGACTCGAAGGGCTTTCCAATGGTACCTCACACAGTTCCTAGTTCGTCCCCTAGCAGAAACAGTGGCTCGGGAAAGTTGGCTGATTTTGCCAACCTGGATCAGTCCCAACTCTTACTTGTGCACACCCATTCCTTATGCTAACCTTATTTGTTTTGGTTCAAACTCACCCAAATCAGTCCTTTAATGATCATATACAGAAGCTTAAGTCACTTGGTATCATTTGAGCTCATAATATAACACATCCACATGATCAAAAGTTACCAAAATAAGTTAATCACCATAAACCCTAAACCAGTCCACTAAGGTTCAATTTTACCACTTCACTTGTTTCAATCTCACTCCAATTCACACACAAGTTTAACCAACCTCTAGCCAAGTTGTTTAGGCATGAGTAAGGTGCAAAATAACCACAAACGTCAAGGAGAAATTCTTCCTTTAAAAGCTGGTCAGCCAAGCTTATTGAAATCAGTCCCAATGTTGCCTTTAGTCATTCAATCTTCTTCTTCTAATGAATTGCTCCCAATTCACATATCAAGTATAAATCTAGCCTAAAAGAGGTTAAAAACATGTAAACCTATCATAAACAATCATGAGCAAGGAGTAACCATTTCATCAAACACTTGGTGTGCACGTTTTTCATCAAACACTTGGCAGGCATACAATGGCAGATTGACATCCCATAGTGTTTCAGTCATAACTGGAGTTATGTCTATTGGATCAGGACAAACCTTATACCATTTTAAAGCTAAGACAGAGCTCTACAATTCTTATGAAGACACCTCAACCCAGTTCTCAACCTAACTTAGTCAAATTAACCCAAACATTCTCAGATGTTCCCAGTTCGCAGCTCACTGGGAAATTTAACTGGCAGTTCTGACTTATTGAATCATATCTCAGCACACACAACTCCAATTCAGGTGATTCCAAAGCCATTTGAAAGCTAAGTTACAGGGCTATAATTCTTAAGAAGACATCAAAAGCTAAATCAGTCATCTTCCTGGTCAAAATGACCAATTACAGAGGCAAAATATCAGTTCGGACAGAAACAGGACATCGGGGGCATTTTGGTCATTTCACAAGATATCTTGCTCCGATTGAGCTGAAAAGTTTCAGGCATATTCTACACCCAATTCTCTACAACTTTCATGTTTTGTGCAAAAGCTAGTTTGGCCATTATCATGGTCGAACATGCAGTTGAAGTAGGCACAGAAACTGGAATTGAACTGGAAAATTTCAGCTTACTTCAAGAGATTAACTCTAAATCACAACCAATCAACATGTATTTCACCATTAACACTTCAAGCACATGATAAAACATCATAAAACCAAGATTTAATGATTGTTTACCTTTCTTATAAGAAGCTTAGATCACCAAATCAACCCACCAAAATGAAAGCTTCAAGCTTGAATCAACTTCTAGGATTGAAGGGAAAGTTTCTCACCAACTCACAAACTCTAACTTTGATTTGTTTGGCTAAGATTTCTATGGTTATTAGGCAAGATTGGAGAGCTTTTTCTCTTCCCTTTTTGCTGCACTAAGTTCGGCCAAGGTGGTGAAGTAAGAAGGCCAAGGTGTTTTAAAATACTAGCTAACCTTTGGTCAACAATTTGCTTGGTTAGGGTTTAACCACATGGACACCTTCTTGTCCATAATCTCTTCCAAACTTTTGACCAATGCTAATTCCACCCAAACACTTATACCAATTCCTAATTAACACCCCTCAACTATCATTTAAAGTCCTCAATCCAAATCAAAGCCACTTGGAAACAACTAATTGGTGGATCATTAAAAATTCAATTCAAGTAACCATTTTTCTTCAAGTAAAAGGAATAAAATGTCATGCATGAAAAATGTTGTACTACATGGGATATGCCATGCAATGGTATATAATAGGTGGTCTAGATTTTGGAATAAAGCATTTACTTGAAGAAAATTAGGGTTTCAAGTGAGGGTTCTCACAGAAGTGGTGAGTGTACTATGCATGAATTGTGTTTAATTGGTTGTGTACTTGATTCCTTGAATTGGATAACTGTGAATTCTGTGCTCGAGGCGAGAGTGTACTTTATCGCTCTCGTTCTCTTATGTGTATAACTGATTACTGGATACATGTGAATTTGCCTTGTGTTTGGCCTAATGTCGTATGGGGCATGAGCCCTACGACTTTACTGTGATAACTGAGCTCAAGCCTTAATGGCCGTTCGTCGAATTGAGCCGGTAAGGGCCGGTCGATTTGGTAACGAGCCATGAGGTTACTGTGTGTCGAGTGGAGCGTTCGCTCCTCGACTTTGTGGTATACTCGAGTATTACCCCCTGATTTCTGTGAGGTGTTCGGGCCCGGTAGGGGAATGTACGGTGGAAGGTACTGGGTGTAAAGTGGTGATCTACGGTTGTACTTGTCCGTTGAGCGTTGACGGAGGGTCAACGGCATGTGATCAAGAGTTGCAAGGGGAAATTGGCTCCCGAGAGCCACCCGCATCCTTTCACTTTTGAAATGGGTTGGTGTTCCACACATGTGTGTTAGTTGTGTATAGTTGAGCATGGCTACCTTCGTGCGCTTTGAATGCATGATCTTAGTACCTCATTGGGCGAAAGCTCACACTCGTTCCTTTGTTTTCCTTACAGGGCATGTTTTGGGAAATCAAACTTTTGGGAAGCGAGTAGAGCTAGTTAGACATGCTTTGTACTTTTGTATAGCTCCTCAACTTTAGAAACCCTAATGTGGGACTTGGACATTTGTTTGGATTGGAAAACCCTAGAATGGGTTATGTGTACATATTTTCTCATGTATATATGATGTACTTTCTTGGAAATGTACTTGTTTATGCTGATTTCAAGTTTAGTCGTGTTTGGGTCGCGTTCGGACGAGTTCGGACGTCAAACGCCGAAAAAAGAAAATTTTGGCCGGTCACTATTCATCAGAATCCGGCCAGGTATCCGGCCAGATCTTGGCCGGATATGCGGCCGGATTCAGGGCGATTTTTGAAAAAATTTTAAGTGGTCACTGCCTCCAATCCGGCCAAGAATCCGGCCAGATTCCGGCCGGATTGTGACGTGGTAGGTACTGTTCACGTTCGTTCCGTTTTTTCCGTTTTCGTTCTGCGCGCTTATCGTTAACCTTTCTTCGGTATATCTTTCGAAACGTGTAGAAGTGCGTGTATGCGACCGTTAGCAGTCCTGGCGAGAGCTGGGCAGGCAGTTCGCTAAACCTTAGGGTACGCCCTAGGGGGAGGTGGGGCTGTCACACTTGGTCGATTAGATAACGAACCATGGGTATCTAGTGTTGTCGAGTGGAGAGTTACCTCCTCGACTAATCGGTATACTCGAGTATTACCACCATTGTTTATTGTGGAGTTCGGGCCCGGTAAGGGGGTTGGTCGGTGGACGGAGGTTGGAGGTTGGAGTTAAGTGGTGTTCTACTGGACTAGTTTCCTCATTTGAAAGTTGACGGAGTGTCAACTACCAATCGATCAAGCTATGGTGGAGCCGATACATGAGCAACTGTATCCTTATTGTGAAATGTGAATAGTTATTATTTGGCTATATGAAGTATGATTACTCACTTCTTGACCTGTCTTGAACACTATTTCACTATTGTGCTGCTTATGCGTTATTTCATGATTAAATTGATATTTGGAACCTCACTGGGCTTTTAGCTCATTCCACGCCATTTGTTTTCCTTACAGGGGGTACGAGTGAGGCAAGAGTTGCAACGACTAGTGTAGTCTAGCAATTTTGAGTTTTGAAGTTGTACTCGCGTTAACACCCGATTAGGGTTGTTTGTACTCGACTTGTAGCACTTTAAAGTATTATGGTATGTAGAGGCCTTGTATCTGGGTTTGAGCATTAATGTGTACGTTCTCGTTTTGGTATTTATTCCTATGGATGTATGTTATTTTCTCAAGCTAGTGAGTGAGTCCTGGCGAGAGTTGGGCAGGCGGCTCGCTAAACCCTAGGGTACACCCTAGGGGGAGGTGGGGTCGTCACACATTTCCTTTCAAAGAATAATTTGGCCAGCTTGCTAAAATGTAGGAGCCGATTCTAGGTTCCTAAATTGTAGGAACTTTGCCATGTTAAGCCTTTTGCCGTTTCGCTTTAGGTTTAGTCTTTTTCATTGCACTTTAGGTCTTCTACTTGTATGGCTATAAATAGCCTACCTTGGGTCATGTTTTGGGGATTCAATCAATACAATACAAATTGAGAGTTTTCTTGGTTTCTCCAAGGTTCTTGAATATCTTAGAATTTCTCTAAGTGTTCGTGACTTATCAATCTTGAATCACACTAGATTGTGGCGTCTACTACCATTATACCAAGGTTCGTTAACCACGTGATTAACGGGTTGAGGTCATCCGCTCCAAGCTTGATATCCTCTTGTCGATCCTGAATCTAATCTCTTACGGGTTTCGTCACAAGATTGGCGACGTTCGTATCACATCTTGTATCATCTTTCAAGCTCCGCCTAGATGAAATTCTTCTTGGATACCTAAACAAGGGAGCTCACTTTTGGTACCCATTTATTCTTGGGTCCATAGGGGTTAGTTTTATTCTTTAAAACCCAAATGGCTTTCATCTCCAAATTCACATTTCTTTTCACATGACACTCTCTTTTCATAAGGTCATGTTGGCAATAATAATCACATAAAATATGAGTATTTCTCATATGAAAGGATCTAAGAATGCACAATCCAATTTTTCTATAGGTAATAAAAGTTTTATTAATCAAAGTATTCCTAATATTTTTCTTTTCCAAAACACCTTGTTTCTCTTTTTTAAGAAAATCACTAAGGTCATTCATTCTTTTTCTCAACAAGGCTTGTTCTTCCTTAATTTTTCATAAAACATTATTTTATCCTCTAATTTCTTTTTCAAATCATTTTGATTGCAAAAACTATCAACTTTAAACTTTTTTAAATCATCATTTTGCTTCTTCAACATTTTGTTTTCTTAAAAAATATTTGAATTTTTTTAACAAAGTATTAATCTTGATTTTCAAATCCTTATTTTTTGCATAAGGTTCCTTCAAACCATCATGCAATTTAAATTTTTTTTCATCATGATAGGAATAGTTAGAAGATACCTCATCATCTTTAATGGCCATAAATACCATTTGACCCTTTTCATATTCTTTTTCAACCATACCATTCGAATTGCAATAATTCAATTTGATTTGGAAGTTGTTGAAATTTTGTCTTCTATTTGCTCTTGTTTTGCAAGAATTTGAGAATTGGTTGTTGCTTAGTCCACCTCTTCTAAATCCTCTCTTATTGTTGAAGAGTTCGTGATGGTTTTAGTCATAAGAGCTACATCATTTATATCTTCACCATCAAGTGAGAGCAAATCATCCTTTTCTTGATAAGTTTTGAGAGCCATGCTTCTCTTGGCCCTAGCATTTTCCTCCTCTTGCACTTTAGATTCAAACTTCAATTCATAGGAGGTTAAAGAGTTTATAAGAGACTTAATAGACATAACATTTAAATTTTTAGCCTCTTCATTGGCCATCACTTCACTTTCCCAATCTTTGGATAAGGCATTTAAAATTTTTCTATTTTTCTCACACAAAATATATTCTTTACCAAGCAATTCAAAATCTTTTATAATGCCACTAAATCTACAATACATCTTATCCATATTCTCATGAGATCCATTTTGAAAGATTCATATTTAGCAACAAGTAGAGATTTCTTTTGTTCTTTAATATCTTGGCTACCTTCATGTCTTTCACACAATTTATCCCAAATTTTATAGCCAATTTACAACCTTTAATACTAGAGGATTCATTAGCATCTAAAGCATTATGCAAAACATTTATAGCTTTTGCATTTAAAGTAAGATTAATATTGTTTTTAGCAATCAATTCATTCCTAGTTTTAGATCTATTTCTACCCATATTTGTATCCAAAATAGTAGCTTCATAAGGACCTAGATTAACAATAAACCAAAGCTCAATATCTATAGATTGCAAGAAAACTTCCATTTTTTGTTTCTAACTACTAAAATGTGAGCCACTAAATATAGATGGTCTAATAATAGATTGCCCCCCTGAAAACAAAGCATTATTGGTTGCCATCTTTATTCCTAAACCAATTGAACTTGGTCTAGCTAGAGACCAAGGTCTGATACCAATTGTAAGGTCCAAGGACAACCTAAGAGGGGGGGTGAATTAGATTGCTCAAGAATCAAGCAAGTAGTTGCAAATATTCCCTCAATTTTAACTAACCAAAATTAGCCCAAGTGATCACACACTCAAGCATACAAAATAGCAATAAAGATGAAACAATTTAACCATACAATAGAATAAAAGAAAAGAGAGAAACGCAAACCAAACAAACTCCCAAACTTCTTCCAAGCATGGAGTTGAATCAACCAAGTAGCTTCTTCAATTGATGGTAACACTAACCAACTTACACAAGTGAAGGCTTACTCATTCCTTAGTTAACCCTCAACTAGCTACAATTGACAGCTCACTCAACCAATTAAAAACTATTTACAAGTGAGACTCACCTTATCCAAGGTTTTATTTCTTCTCAATGAGAAACCTCACAAACCCAAGAATTTTCCCCACACCTATACAATATTCAATGTATTTTTCTATCCAAAAATCACTCGTGAAAGCTTGTATCTTATGTAGGTAAAAGTCTTGCTTCTTTTCATACTTGGAGGCATTTATAGATGGTGAAACTTTGCCCCAAAAGCTTCTCCAATGGTAAAAAAACTAGCTGTTAGAAAACTAGCCATTAGGAGTATCGAATGTCTGAAGCTAGGGATGTGTCCAAAGTGTGTGTCTGATTGGCGAGTGAAAAGCTTTTTTCTGCTCCTGTCGGACAATCGAAGCTTTCTTCTGTGTCCAATCCACTTCGTCCAATAGAAGACAAAATGTAGAAAAATTCTTCTCAAATTCTTTGGATGGCTGATGCTACTATTGTGCATCCGATCAATGCGGCCGATAGTAGTAGGCATCCTAAATGTTGTCCAACATTCAAAACATTCCATCTGAGAGTGTGATCATTATCTGTCAGACGTCCGAATGAGTGAACAGTGTTCGATAGCAGCGTCCAATCCTTTGAATCACTTTTTGTGCACTTGAATGCTTTCAATCTTGATTGTTTTGATTGTATACCTGTATTCTCACAAAGCACTTGGAAAGGTATTACTAAGAATGATCACTTTGGTTTGTTATCATCAAAACCAAGAATTGATCAGCTTAAGTTTTCAATAGGTTTCTATTGCCAACCTTCCTCTTCTCAAGCCTTTATCCGCCTTTGTCGACTATCCACTTGAATTCCTAAAAATGCTTTCAAACTAAATCAAAAGCACAATTAGTCAAGGAGGAAAGGTTGAATAAAACACATAAAAACACTAAACGTAAACAAATACAAGAAAAACAAGCAAAAATGTCTAAACTAATAAAATTATTCTTAGCATCAATATTGAATCAAATCTTTCCCTGGAAACAACACCGAAAACTTGATGAGAAGTTTTAAATTATACTCAAACTTTCACTACTACAAGTGCACAAGCTGTATATGAGTATAGGGAACATTCAAGTATCGATGCTACAGGGAAAGATGTCCAACTACAGACATCCTTTATTATTTAGACTAACGACAACATGAAGATAATAAAACTATACTAAGAACCATAAATAAACAAAGATACAAAAACAAGAAAAGCTCCTATGTTTAGTTTTTATATCTAATTGGTTAGATAAATTACCCCATTATTGTAATTTATCACCTTGACTAAGCATGACATAATACCTAATGTATTTGAATCCTACTCTCATAGTAAATCACCTATACCCATAACTAATCCATACTTACTCTCATAATTATAAAATTAGCTATAAACTCGTTAATTTTTGTGAAATTACATGATTAAAAGCCACAAAGTGCTCCTTAAATGATTATTAAGCCCCAACATTCATTGATGATCTAACACCTTTAAATAATCATAATTAGTGGTCAATTAATTCTAATTTATAAAAAAGTGCTAAATACTTGCTCAAAAGATAAACACCACAACTGATACGAACCTCGTTGAAGACAAAATTCGTGATCACACAAACCCCGGATCAATGGTGATTGACACAAGTTTGAATTGTGGAATTCCTACACGGACCCTTCTAATTCCCATGGTTGACTCATAACCAAATGAACTAGCAAACCCAAGGAAAGATGGTACGGCACCACAATCAAGTGTGTTTCTTGATTGATAAGCCAAAACGAACACCAAACTAAAAATAGGGAAAAGAGAGGCTAATCACTTGCCACCAAACTGTCTTGTCAAAACTCTCATCATAAGTAAGAAGTGGTGGCTCAAGAGAAATCAAGTTGCAACTTATTCAACTTGCACACAAAAATTTGGTTGAGAGACTGGTCTAGGAATTGGTTGAAGAACCGATTTTACACCACCAAAAACTTGGCCAGTATGTTCCTCGAAAGTAGCTTTGTTTGGCTGATTCGATGGCCAGTTTGTCATGCTCTACATCGTGATCATTTTCTTGCTTGAACATTCTTGCTTCCTAGTTTGACTTGCGAAAACATGCATCATACTTCTTGTCTCTTTTTCTACAAAAGCAAACATACAAAACAAGTAAAATGGACAAAGATAATAATTGATCAACACTTAAATATCAACTCTTTAAGATAAGTGCCATTTCAATCCAATATTCTAATAAAAAATGACTAAAAACCTCCTTAAAAAGCCACAAAATATAGTGCTTTTTGAATACTTATCAAAACACTAGCACATTTAGGGCAGTGTGTCCTAAGCAGGCGATATAGACTGTGACAGCCCCACCGTCCCTTAGAGCGTACCCCAAAGGTTAGCGGACTGCTTGCCCAACTCTCGCTAGGACTACTAAGTCAAAATTCACATTCCATACTAAAACACGCCATTTAACTTTGATTAATCAATCCATAATATATAAAATGGAGTCTAGTATGAGTTAGTTCATGAGATATTAGGAGTGAATAGTGGACGTGGGACCCGCTAGTGCGTTAAGTGCGATAAATTCGGCCAATTAGGTTAAGTTTTGCGTAAATGGATTAAATTACTAGGTGTTAGAAGATAATTAGAGGTTACCTAG
The DNA here is from genome assembly GCA_023065735.1 of Coffea humblotiana. Taxonomy (NCBI): domain Eukaryota; kingdom Viridiplantae; phylum Streptophyta; class Magnoliopsida; order Gentianales; family Rubiaceae; genus Coffea; species Coffea humblotiana. The sequence goes on along the minus strand of JACYVW010000052.1, from coordinate 243,858 downwards.
ATGGATTTACCATGGAGAGACAAAGGGATAAGTTTAGACATAAAAAGGTGCCACGTGTCGCAATTCTATTCGAAGTTGGACTTGCCTAACTTTCTTTACCTTTACTATAAGACCAATTTTGACCCAAATCATCTCCATTTTTTCTTCCTCTTGGCCGAACCCTTTGAGAGAAAAGAAGAGAGAAAGCTTCAACTTTTATCTTCCATTTCTTGCTTGTATCTTGAAATCCAACCGATTAAATCTTGAATTTGTCCACAAAAGTGACTTGCTAAGGAAGATTGAAGGTCTTGGTGGAGTTGTTTTGGAGAAGAAAACCCTAAGCTACTACCTTTCTTGAGGTGCCAAGGTATTTTGCTTAGAAACTCATTCTTTGTTCCTAATAATGGTAAATTAGTGACTTGTGGTGGTTATATAGTTTGTTTTATGGATGATTTCATGGATTAAAGTGGAGTTAGATAAATTTCTGATTTTATTGGGTATTTTTCTATTTTATATGGTGATTAATGGCTAGCCATGGAATGATAGCTTGAATTGGTGTAAAATGAAGCTTGTGTATGTTAGTTGTGGTTAACTGCGGAAAATTTCAGCTTGTGCGGAAAATTTCAGTTTTAGGGTTTTCAAATTAGGGCTTTGTTAGGGTTGGTTGTGTAGCTCTTTTTTGACTAAGATTGAAAGGTATTGTAACCCTATTAAGGTGTGTTGTATAGCCTATTAATGGTAGGTGTACTTGTGGTTGTTTTGGATGAGGTTTGTGGTAGTATGGAAAAGTGTGAAATTTAGGGGAAATGCGGTCCAATTGTGGAGGATGTTGGATTCCTTTGAGTTTTGGTCGAGGTTAATTAGAAATGAAAGGTTTTGGCCTTGTTTGTACTTTTAGCTTTAAATGTTATGTATTTTCCAAGCTATATTTGGTTTTGCCTTAGTAGTTCATTTAAGAGGTATTCGACTTGCATTCGAGTCTCAATTGTGTTTTCTTGATTGTTATAGGGCGTGTCGGTGATCCAAGGCATCCGACGGACGGAAACTTGTGAACTTACTTGTTTGAATTGGTGAATGTACTATTGCATGATTTTATGCTTAAATGATTGTTTATACTTGAATCATTGGATTGAATGACTGTGAACTCTGTGCATGAGACGAGAGTGTACTTTATCGCTCTCGTTCTCTTACTTGTATACTGATTACTGAATACCGGTGAATTTGACTTGTGCCTGGCTTAATGTCGTTTGGGGCATGAGCCCTACGACTTTACTGTGATATCTGAGCTCAAACCTCAATGGTCGTTAATCGAGTCGAGCCGGCAAGGGTCGGTCGATTAGGTAACGAACCATGGGGTTACTGTTTGTCGAGTGGAGTGTTATCTCCTCGACCTTGTGGTATACTCGAGTATTACCCCCTTGGTTACTGTGAGGTGTTCGGGCCCGGTAAGGGGAATGTATGGTGGAAGGTACTGGGCGTAAAGTGGGATCTACGGTCATGTTCGTTTCCGCGAACGTTGACGGAGGGTCAACGAGATGAGATCAAGAACTGCACTGGGGAAACTGGCTCCTGAGAGCCACCTGTATCCTTTTATTTCCAGATTCATTGTGGTGTTCTTTCTTCTATGTTTGATGGCCGTGTATAACTGAGCATGATTGAGTTGGTGAATTTTGGTTGTGTGAATTGCTAGTACCTCATTGGGCGAAAACTCACCCTCGTTATCTTTGTTTTCCTTACAGGAACACCTTTTGGATATCATGATTTTGAAAAGCGAGTTGAGCTAGTTAGAAATTCTTTTGTTCTTTTGTGTAGCTCCTCGACCGTTGGAAACCCTAAATATACCTCCATGTGATGTTTCCTTTTGATTGTAACTCACAAACATGTGTATATACGAATGTTTCTTTATGTATATGAAGTACATTTTCTTGGAAATATACATTCTCTAGTGTTACTTAAAGTTTACTTGTACTTGATTGATTTTCGGACGAGTGCGGAAGTTGAGCGAGGAAGAAGAAAATTTCTGTCGGGCACTGTTCATCGAAATCCGGCCAAGTATCCGGCCAGTTCTTGGCCGGATATCCGGCCGGATTTGCAGGGGAATTTGAAATTTTGGGGTTGAGCCTCTGCCTCCTGTCCGGCCAAGAATCCGGCCGGATTGTGACGTGGCGGTCACTGTTCATTTCAGTTTCATTTTCATTTTTCGTTTTACGTGGTCGTTGTTACCCTTAATTGTTATAATATCTTCCGGAACGTTTTGGTTTTTGCGTGTGATCGTTTTAGTAGTTCTGACGAGAGTTGGGCAGGCAGTTCGCTAACTCTTAGGGTACGCTGTGACAGCCCCACCTTACACCGAATTCCGTCCACCAAACATACCCCTTACCGGGCCTAAACACCTCAACCGAACAGAGGGCGGTAATACTCGAGTATACCAGAAATCCAGAATCTCCAATACCCAAAGATTTCTCAGAAACAAACTACTGTGGTTCGTTATTTAATCGACCAGGCCTTTACCGGCTCGACTCGAATAACTAGCCACAGGATTTGAGCTCAGAGGTAACAGAAAAGTCGTTGGATGCAAGGTCCAAACGGCAGTAGATTAAGCACAGCTAACAGATTCAAATTTTCCACAGTAAATAGGCATGCGGACAAGAGAATGAGGGTGATAAAGTACACCCTTGTCTCAACGGAATAAACAGATAGTACAGTCATTCAAATTACAGATTGCATGAACAGAAACCAAGTTAAGTAACTAAGGAAGGGAGTGGTGCACTCACCAATGCAAGTAAAGATACGTCAAAAATCTTCACCCAAAGTAGGGCTTTAATCCCCGAGAAATCCTAGAATAACCAAGACAAGAAAATCAGAGTTTTCGCATTCACAAACCCCGTAAACGGAGTGGACAAGTGAGGCTCGACTACTAGTCGAATGCCTATTCAAATGGTCTACAATGCAAGAAGATAAAATGTAACTTTCGAGTAAAAAGGGGTAATAGTTGGTCCTAGGGTAAGAACGGCCCCAAAACCTTTCATTTCTTCCAAAACCATACCTACAATGATTTACTAACTCCAAACTTAAGGTGCAAAATGAAGGTAAGAATAATTCTAGAAAAACAGGATTTTCCAGTTTTGCACACCCTCATTGGAAAACTCATATCTCACAAGTCTTAAGTCCAAAATTGATAAAATTTATACCGTCGGAAAATACATTCAAAGGGGTATAATTTCTTAGAAGACACATGTTTAAGATTCAGATCACAATTCAGTCGAATTTGAGCCTCAAGTCACAGCTTCATCCAGTAAAAGACAGAACAGGTACGTAATTTCAGTCAACTTTGAAACATCACCATAATTCACACAGAAAGCACAAGGGTCTGAAATTTACACGGTTTATAGCTCTATGAATCTAGTTTAAACCACAACAAACAGAACTCAATTCTGACATTTCTACACCAAGTTATAACAGATTTCCCGAGACTGCTTGGGAGTTCCTGCGAAATTTCAGCAGCACTTCCCTTGTCTCTCTTTACTTTTCCCATGTAAGAATCAACCACCAATCTCATAACAATCAATCAGAATTGCACATACACATTATCGGCTATTAAACACCCTTAAAATACAACCAATTTAAGCTTCACAACCATCCACAATAAAGCCCCAATTTGGAAACCCTAAAGCTGAAATTTCCCGTATAAGCTGAAATTTTCCGCAATTAACCACAATTAACACACAATAACTCCAATTTATACCATATTAAGTCATCAATCCAAGCCAATCATAATCATCATATGAAAACAGAAAAATTCCCAAGAAAATAAGAAATTCATCTAACTTCACTTTAATCCATGAATTCATCCATAAAATAAGCTCCTTAACTACCACAAGGCACTAATTCGCCATTATTATGAACAAAAGTGAAGTTCCAAGCAAAATACCTTAATCCTCAAGAAAGGTAGCAACTTAGAGTTTTCCCTTGCAAAATAACTCCACAAGCACCTTCAATCTTCCTTAGCAAGCTAGTTCTACGGAGGAATTCGGAATTTTATCGGTTGGATTTCAAGTTTTGGACAAGAAATTGAAAGAAAAAGTTGAAACTCTCTTGTTCTTTTCTCTCTCTAATTTTCGGCCATCAAGGAGCAAAATGAAGATGATTTTTGGTCAAAATTAAGCTTTTGGTAAAGTTAAAGGAAAGTTAGGCAAGCTTGGTCCAATAAGAACGCGACACGTGGCACTTTTGGATTTCTTTCTTATCCTTTAGCTTACTAATGACCAAATATCTAACCAACCTCTAATTATCACTTAGCACCTAGTAATTTTATGCCTTACTGCACAACTTAACCTAATTGGCCGAATTTCTCTCACTTAACGCACTAGCGGGTCCCACATCCGCTATTCGCTCCAAATCTCTCGTGAACTCACTTATACTAGAAAAATGTTTTAGAAAACCATATTCACTTATAAAATGTCCAGAAAATTAAGGTAGTAGAATAAAATAAAGAAAATGCATGTAAAGAAATAGAATTAAACGATATGAAATAGGAAAATTTTACGGGCCCTCACATACGCCCTAGGGGGAGGTGGGGCTGTCACAGTTGGTATCAGAGCCTAGGTTAGAAACGACTTGGGCAAGTTAGAAATTTGTTTTTAGTACCTTTGGGGATTGTGTTAAGGTACCATTAAGTCTGATTCCCTTGTTTAAGATGTCAATCTTCGTTATCCTTGTAGGTTATGGGTGGAACCAGTGCAGAGGGCGGAGGTGAGCCACCTCGGAGGCGCTTTCGCGTCGTTGACTATCAGGAGAGGCCTGGATGACCAATTCGCCGTTGGAGTGCCGCTAGTCGGACTCGCCGCTGTAGTCGTTGCCAGAACTACTCTTATATAGATCGAGTAGTCGTAGCCGTCCTTGATGAGCGGAGGAGGCTTAGGCGAGCCATTGCTAAGGACCAAACCGAAATGGTGAGGTTGAGGGGTGTTATGCGAATGCAAGCTGACCGGATCCGTGAGCTCCAAGGGGATGTCGCTATGGAGCAAGAGAGAACCAACGCTCTTAGAGAGCAGTTGCACGTGGCTACTGATCGTTTCACGAGGGTGGTTAGGGTAGTTAGAGACCGGTCGGGAGGCATTATTGCTGAGTGTGAGGCGCTAATCCAAGGTGTGATTGGCGCCAATGTGCAAGTGAAAGCTTCCAGTGACGGAACGTCTGATGAGGAGAGCACGCCTTGCTCTAGTCAAGGGGGAGAGTCCGTGTGTTCAGTTGGCAACTAGGCTAGATCTCCTTTGAGCCGTGTTTTGATCCCATGTAGGGATTAGTTAGGGGAAAGCTATTAGTTAGCTACTTTTGTGCTTGGCCTAACTTTGTATATTGTATTTTGGATGACCCCGTTACTTTCATGGGATTGCTTTTGTATATATTTGACTGACTGCTGCTGTATAACTTGTTTAATATATCTGTGTGTTATGTGCATAGATGCTTTTGTCTAGTGTTTATTTCTTGTTTTTGTTCATGTTTATCTCTTGCTTTAATACCGTACTTATGTTACGACCCTAGATTTGGACTTAAACCATGGAGGATACTCGTAGTGGCCGAGATCGTGGACGCGGTATTAGGCAACCTTCGACTGAAAGGGGTTATCGGGAACCCACGTCTGAACATAATCCTGAGCCTAGAATTGACCCAAATGCCCAGGTAGCCGCTGCTATTCAGCGAATGACTGACTTGTTGGCCCACGTAGTGGAACACCAGGGCCAACACCCTGTGCACCAACCTGGGAACCCTGGCGAACATGTAGAGGATGAGGACCGAGCCCTCGAAAGGTTCCAAAAGTTCTCCCCTCCAAAATTCCTTGGGGGACCAGACCCCGACGTAGCTGAAAGGTGGTTTGAGAAGATGATAGATATCTTTGCGGCCCTACGCTATTCGGAAGAGAGACAGGTCACTTTTACTATGTTTCAGTTGAAGGGGCCCGCCCGTTCTTGGTGGAACGTTATTCGAACGAAGTGGGAGAGAGAGCTAACGCCAAGGACGTGGGTAAATTTTATGAGGGAATTCAACGCAAAGTATTTTCCGCCATTGGTCCAGGAAAAGAAAGGGGATGAGTTTATTAGGCTGCGCCAAGAACTCAAACAGTGCCCGAGTATGAAAGCCAATTCACCCGACTGTCTAAGTTCGCCCCTGAACTTATTGTAATGGAACAAAGGCGGATACGGTGATTTACTCAGGGGCTGAATGTGGAAATTCAGAAGGATCTGGCGGTAGCTCAGATTACTACCTTTGGTGAAGCGGTGGAGAAAGCACTGCGAGTGGAGAACGCTAGACTTCAAGTTAGGAACTTCCAGGTGAGGAAACGGGGATTCCCTGGGAGTAGTTCAGGGCAAGGTGAGAAGGGTAACCCTCCCAAGTCTGGAAGAGGGATCGGAGGAGGGAGATTTTCGGGGATGTCGAGAGGGACCTCGTCAAGGGGTGGTTCGTTTGGACGAGGCCAGCATTGAAGTGCCTCGCAGGGGAGCTCAGCCTCTGTTTCACAGGGTCCTTGTGGATACTGTGGGAAACCAAACCACTCGGAGGACAACTGCTGGAGGAAGGAAAGGAAATGCTTGCGTTGTGGGAGTGCGGAGCATCAAATCGCTAGCTGTCCGGTATTACCTCGAGAGGCGAGAGTAACTCCGCAATCTTCAAGAGCCAGCTCAGGGCAATCTAAAGTGGAAGGGACGAAACCTAAAGTGCCAACTCGGGTGTACTCCCTTAAGCAACATCAAGTCCCTGACTCATCTGGGGTCGTAGAAGGTACGATCCCTGTCTTCCACCGTCTAGCTAGGATTTTGATAGACCCTGGTGCTATCCATTCCTTTGTTAACCCCGAATTTATGTGCGGAATTGATATAAAACCTGTTAGCTTGCCTTATAACTTGGAAGTTAGTACTCCTACGGGGAACCAACGTTTGATCACTAGCATGATGTATGCCAATTGTGAAATTTGGGTAGGAGAGAGAAAATTATTGGGGAATTTTGTAGGTTTAGCTATTAAGGGGTACGACGTTATATTAGGTATGGACTGGTTAGCTAAGTATGATGCCCAACTACACTGTAAGAGGAAAGTGGTAGAATTTCGTATACCTGGGGAGGCGACCTTAAGGCTAGATGTAAGGGGTAGCCTAGCCTCATCTGCATTGATTTCGGGTATTCGAGCTAGGAAACTGCTTGTAGAGGGGCGCAAGGGTTCCTAGCTTTTCTTATAAACACTCCCACTGATAAGTTGAGGGTAGAAGATGTATCGGTAGTGAGTGAATATCCGGATGTGTTCCCTGATGAATTAGTAACCTTACCTCCGGAGAGAGAGATAGAGTTCAAGATTGATTTGATACCGGGAACGTCACCTATCTCTAAGACCCCCTATCGGATGGCACCTGCTGAACTTAAGGAGTTGAAGTTACAGTTGCAAGATTTGTTGGAACGAGGGTTTATCGAGAGAGTGGATCTCCATGGGGAGTCCCTGTACTATTTGTTAAGAAAAAGGACGGGACCTTGAGGTTGTGTATAGATTATCGGGGGTTGAATAATGTAACCATTAAGAATAAATACCCACTGCCCCATATCGATGAATTGTTTGACCAACTACAAGGAGCTGTAGTATTTTCGAAGTTAGACCTCCGGCAGGGGTACTATCAGTTGTTGATTAGGAAGGAGGATGTACCAAAGACTGCCTTCAATTCTAGATATGGGCATTTCGAGTTTGCCGTTATGCCCTTTGGTTTGACCAATGCCCCTGCTGCCTTTATGGATTTGATGCATCGAGTTTTCAAACCCTTCCTGGACCGATTTGTCGTTGTGTTTATCGATGACATCTTGGTCTATTCTAAAACCCGAGAGGAGCATGAGCAGCATTTGAAGTTAGTCTTACAAACCCTAAGAGATCATCAGCTATATGCCAAATTTAGTAAGTGTGAATTTTGGCTGGAGAAAATCTCGTTCTTAGGGCATGTGATTTCGAAAGAGGGTATTACAGTAGACCCGGCGAAGGTAGAGGCGGTGACTGAGTGGAAACGACCAGAAACTCCCACTGAAGTTCGTAGTTTTCTAGGGTTGGCTGGATATTATCGGCGGTTTATTAAGGATTTTTCAAAACTTGCCAGTCCTCTAACCAATTTGACGAAAAAGAATGGTCGTTTTCTATGGGATACTAAGTGTGAAGGTAGTTTTCAAGAATTGAAACGAAAGTTAACCATGGCCCCTATTCTAGCCCTGCCTAATGGAAAGGATAGTTTCTCCGTTTATACTGATGCTTCAAGGGAAGGATTAGGGTGCGTGTTGATGCAGAATAAGAATGTGATTTCCTTTGCCTCTAGGAAATTGAAACCTCACGAGCAAAACTACCCAACCCATGACTTAGAGCTAGCTGCAGTTGTCTTTGCCCTGAAAAAGTGGAGACACTACCTGTACGGGATAACCTTTGAGGTTTATTCTGACCACAAGAGTCTTAAGTACCTATTTTCCCAAAAAGAACTAAACATGAGGCAGCGACGGTGGATGGAATTCTTAGAGGATTACGACTGTACGATTAACTACCATCCGGGGAAGGCGAATGTAGTAGCTGATGCCTTAAGTCGGAAGGCTCAGATAGCTGGGTTAATGGTTAAGGAGTGGGAGATGTTAGGAGCAGTTAGTGAGTGGAACCCTAGTTTGGAGCGTCAAAAGGTAATCTTTGGGAATATCCGGGTAACCTCTGCTATACTGGATCGAGTCAAAGAGGCCCAGAAGGAGGATCCGACGGTCCAAAAATGGAGGGAAAAGGTGGAGAAGGGGGAATTGCCTGATTTCAATTTGAGTTCTGAAGGGATTTTGAAGTATCGAAACCGAATAGTGGTGCCTAAGGATGAAGCTTTAAAAAGGGAGATTTTGGAGGAAGCCCATCGATCGAGATATACGATCCATCCGGTAGTAATAAGATGTATCAGGATCTACGGAAGTTGTATTGGTGGAATGACATGAAGAGGGAAATTGCCCATTATGTACAATCCTGCCTCGTCTGCCAGCAAGTTAAGGCTGAACATCAAAAACCCTCTGGTTTGTTGCAACCTCTGGAGATACCTGAATGGAAGTGGGAAAACATCACGATGGACTTTGTTTCTGGATTGCCGAGAACACAAAAGGGACATGATGCCGTTTGGGTGATCGTCGATCGGTTAACCAAATCGGCCCATTTCTTACCTGTAAACATGAAGTATTCCCTGGAGAAGTTGGCTCAGCTGTATATGAATGAAATCGTGAGACTGCACGGATCCCTGTGAGTATAGTTTCGGACAGAGATCCTCGTTTTGTATCTAGGTTTTGGCAGAAATTTCAGGAAACCTTGGGGACCAAACTCAACCTTAGTACCACTTATCACCCCCAGACGGATGGACAGTCCGAGCGAACCATTCAAACCCTTGAAGATATGTTACGAACTTGTATCTTAGATTTTGGGGGTAGTTGGGGCCAACACATGACCTTAGTGGAGTTCGCCTACAATAATAGTTACCACTCGTCGATTCAAATGGCACCATATGAAGCTCTCTACGGACGAAAGTGTCGCTCACCGGTTTATTGGGATGAAGTGGGGGAAAAGAAGTTCTAGATCCAACAATCATTCCATGGATGGAGGATGCACAAGAAAAGGTTAAGTTGATACGTCAAAGACTCCAGACAGCTCAAAGCCGACAAAAGAGCTACGCGGACAACCGAAGGAAAGATTTAGAGTTCGAAGTTGGAGACCGTGTTTTCCTTAAGGTCACACCGTTACGAAGTGTCACGGCGGGTAGAGGAAAGAAACTTCAACCTAGATTTGTAGGACCCTTCAAAGTTCTCCAAAGAGTTGGAAAAGTGGCGTACCGACTCGAGCTACCATCAAGTTTGTCCAGGATCCACGACGTTTTCCATGTTTCGATGCTCAAAAAGTATTATCCTGATCCAACCCACATCTTACAACCGGAGGAGATTGAAATAGATGAAACCCTTACCTATGAGGAGAAACCTGTGCAATTACTCGACCGAAAATTAAGGAGCTGAGAAACAAACAAATCCCATTGGTGAAGATATTTTGGAGGAACCACGGGGTAGAAGAGGCAACCTGGGAGGTGGAGGAAGAGATGCAAAAGAGATACCCTGAACTGTTTAGTAACCCAGGTGAGCAATTTCGGGACGAAATTCTTTAAGGGGGAGAGAGTGTGAGAACCCGAAAATTTTCTTTATTTCTAGGCATTATTTTATTTCTTTGCACCGTTTTCTATATTTTCTTTATTCTATAAATTTTCTAGATATTTTTATAAGTAAATATGGTTTTTAAATCATTTTTCTAGTATGAGCTAGTTCATGAGATATTAGGAGTGAATAGTGGACGTGGGACCCGCTAGTGCGTTAAGTGCGATAAATTCGGCCAATTAGATTAAGTTTTGCGTAAATGGATTAAATTACTAGGTGTTAGGAGATAATTAGAGGTTACCTAGATGGATTTACCATGGAGAGACAAAGGGATAAGTTTAGACATAAAAAGGTGCCACGTGTCGCAATTCTATTCGAAGTTGGACTTGCCTAACTTTCTTTACCTTTACTAAAAGACCAATTTTGACCCAAATCATCTCCATTTTTTCTTCCTCTTGGCCGAACCCTTTGAGAGAAAAGAAGAGAGAAAGCTTCAACTTTTATCTTCCATTTCTTGCTTGTATCTTGAAATCCAACCGATTAAATCTTGAATTTGTCCACAAAAGTGACTTGCTAAGGAAGATTGAAGGTCTTGGTGGAGTTGTTTTGGAGAAGAAAACCCTAAGCTACTACCTTTCTTGAGGTTCAAGGTACTTTGCTTAGAAACTCATTCTTTGTTCCTAATAATGGTAAATTAGTGACTTGTGGTGGTTATATAGTTTGTTTTATGGATGATTTCATGGATTAAAGTGGAGTTAGATAAATTTCTGATTTTATTGGATATTTTTCTGTTTTATATGGTGATTAATGGCTAGCCATGGAATGATAGCTTGAATTGGTGTAAAATGAGCTTGTGTATGTTAGTTGTGGTTAATTGCGGAAAATTTCAGCTTGTGCGGAAAATTTCAGTTTTAGGGTTTTCAAATTAGGGCTTTGTTAGGGTTGGTTGTATGGCTCTTGTTTGACTAAGATTGGAAGGGTATTGTAACCCTAATTAAGGTGTGTTGTATAGCCTATAATTGTAGGTGTACTTGTGGTTGTTTTGGATGAATTATATGGTTGTTGTAGTATGGAAAATCTGAAATTTTAGGGGAAATGCTGTCCAATTGTGGAGGATGTTGGATTCCTTTGAGTTTTAGGTCGAGGTTAAGTAGAAATGAAAGGTTTTGGACTTGTTTGTACTTTTAGCTTTAAATGTTATGTATTTTCCAAGCTATATTTGGTTTTGCCTTAGTAGTTCATTTAAGAGATATTCGACTCGCGTTCGAGTCTCAATTGTGTTTTCTTGATTGTTATAGGGCGTGTCGGTGATCCAAGGCATCCGACGGACGGAAACTTGTGAACTTACTTGTTTGAATTGGTGAGTGTACTATTGCATGATTTTAATGCTTAAATGATTGTTATACTTGAATCATTGGATTGAATGACTGTGAACTCTGTGCATGAGACGAGAGTGTACTTTATCGCTCTCGTTCTCTTACTTGTATACTGATTACTGAATACCTGTGAATTTGACTTGTGCCTGGCTTAATGTCGTTTGGGGCATGAGCCCTACGACTTTACTGTGATATCTGAGCTCAAACCTCAGTGGTCGTTAATCGAGTCGAGCCGGCAAGGGTCGGTCGATTAGGTAACGAACCATGGGGTTACTGTTTGTCGAGTGGAGTGTTATCTCCTCGACCTTGTGGTATACTCGAGTATTACCCCCTTGGTTACTGTGAGGTGTTCGGGCCCGGTAAGGGGAATGTATGGTGGAAGGTATTGGACGTAAAGTGGGATCTACGGTCATGTTCGTTTCCGCGAACGTTGACGTAGGGTCAGCGAGATGAGATCAAGAACTGCACTGGGGAAACTGGCTCTTGAGAGCCACCTGTATCCTTTTATTTCCAGATTCATTGTGGTGTTCTTTCTTCTATGTTTGATGGCCGTGTATAACTGAGCATGATTGAGTTGGTGAATTTTGGTTGTGTGAATTGCTAGTACCTCATTGGGCGAAAACTCACCCTCGTTATCTTTGTTTTCCTTACAGGAACACCTTTTGGATATCATGATTTTGAAAACGAGTTGAGCTAGTTAGAAATTCTTTTGTTCTTTTGTATAGCTCCTCGACCGTTGGAAACCCTAAATGTACCTCCATGTGGTGTTTTCTTTTGATTGTAACTCACAAACATGTGTATATATTAATGTTTCTTTATGTATATGAAGTACATTTTCTTGGAAATGTACATTCTCTAGTGTTACTTAAAGTTTACTTGTACTTGATTGGTTTTCGGACGAGTGCGGAAGTTGAGCGAGGAAGAAGAAAATTTCTGTCGGGCACTGTTCATCGAAATCCGGCCAAGTATCCGGCCAGTTCTTGGCCGGATATCCGGCAGGATTTGCAGGGGAATTTGAAATTTTGGGGTTGAGCCTCTGCCTCCAATCCGGCCAGATTGTGACGTGGCAGTCACTGTTCATTTCAGTTTCGTTTTCATTTTCGTTTTGCGTGGTCGTTGTTACCCTTAATTGTTATAATATCTTCCGGAACGTTTTGATTTTTGTGTGTGATCGTTTTAGTAGTCCTGGCGAGAGTTGGGCAGGCAGTTCGCTAACTCTTAGGGTACGCCCTAGGGGGAGGTGGGGCTGTCACAGAGTCTCTAACGATTTGACTTAAATTACAAGCCAGAGTATCCAAACCCTATACAAATATATGCGAAGTTGCTAATACAGAGGAGCTTAAACAAAAAAACAAGCTAAACTAGCTCAACTCTTTTCTAAAAATTCACGTTCCCAAAATTAGCCTCCCGTAAGGAAAACAAAGGCAACAGGGTGAGCTTTCGCCCAATGAGGTACCAAAAGGTCACGCAGTCAAGAATCACACAATTACAACTTTAATCGATCAAATATAAGTATCAAATAATGATATAAATAAACATTACCGTTTAAACTGAGTAATTCAAGTAAAAGGATACGGATGGCTCTCAAGAGCCAATTTCCCCGTTTACATTACTTGATCCAAACCCGTTGACCCTCCGTCAACGTTAAAAAAGCAACCATGACTGTAGATCCTATTTTACACCAATTTCCGTCCGTCAAACATACCCCTTACCGGGGCCGAACACCAAGCAGAAACAGTGGTGGTAATACTCGAGTATAGCAAATATCAGAAGGTTTCAGTATTCAGTGAATCAGTAATAGTTTCCTCATGGTTCGCCAATCTATCTCGACCAAGCCCTTGGTGGCTTGATTCGATTAACTACTAATGAGATTTGAGCTCAAATTTCACAGTAAGGTCGTTGGATACTAGCCTCCAAACGACATCAACCCATGCACAAGTAACAGATCCAATTTTGCACAGTAAACCAGTCAAATAGTCAAGAGAAACGAGTGTGATAAAGTACACCCTCGTCTCGTCCAGAATAAACGAAAGTCACAGTCATTCAAGTCATAAATTTCAAGCACAAGTAAATCAGTTAAGCAACAAGTCATGTGAGTGGTACACTCACCAGTTCAAGCAAAAATATCGTCAAAAGTTTCCTTCCGAATTGTGCCCTTGATCACCGACAAGCCCTAAGAACAACCAAGTGAACGGAATTCATAATTTAGACTCGACTATGAATCGTATGCCTCTTCAAGTTAACTTTTCAAAAACTCAACATACATGGACAGATTTAGAGTGCAAATCAAGGAAAAATCCAAGTATATCTTAGGGCAAAAACTCAAGTAGGGTTTTGGAGTGAATGAGAGCATTTGAGACTCAAGAAAACATGAATAACCAACAAGTTCCTTATTCACCTCATGGCTGGGAATTTCCAGTAGCAAAACAATGAAAAGGAACAAGGTAATGCACCTCTTTAGGTTAGGAGATTCACTCCAACTCAACATACAATTGTTGTTCAAGGTTTTAGCAAGTAAAGTCAACGAGATTGTCTCCAAAAGACTTCCAAACTAAAGACTTTGAGGCTGAAAGGTAACAAGGTGCAAAACTGCCCTCCAAACTGGAATTTTTCGCAGCCATGAAACAAGTACAATCATGAGGTTTTTCACCTCCCAATCTTCATAGTTTTCACTCAAATTCACACACAAAAGTCTTAACCAAAGTTTAGAACAAGTTTTGGCCAAAACCAATTATGAAAAGGTAAAAAAAACAATAAGGGAATATGTGAGGACCCGAAATTTTTTTTTACTTAGTTTTATTTATCTTACTGGCTTATTTAATTATTTATTTATTTGTTTGTTCAAATTAAGTTATTTCATCCATTTTAATTACAATTACATTGTACATTACCCCAAATTATATTTTAGCACATTTGTTTTAAAAGTTAATTTTTCTGCAGCTCAACTAGTGAGAATTAGTGAATATACATTTTTCGAGGCAAAATTTGGTCCGAGAGTGCAGTGGTTTTGGAGAATTATGGATGATCAATAGAAGACTAAGAAAATTTAATTGTGGGATTAGAGGTGAGTTGTGAGGACCCAAAAATTTACTTATTTTATCTTATTTTACTGGTTTATTTAAATATTTATCCACCCATTTTCTCCGAATAATTTATTTCAACCCTTTTAGAACCATTTACAAGGAACTACGACTTGCATATATTTTTAAAATGTCCCGTTAATAAATTTAAATTTTGGAAGCTCGTTTAGCGAGATTTAATGAATACGCGTTTGGAGGCAATATTTGATTTGAGAGTACAGTGACCTTGGAGATCTGAGAACTCATGCGTTAATCTTAAAATAGGTATTTTTATGATTAAACACCCTAGTATTAGTTAGTTATATCGTCGTTATAAGAATTTCTTAGAAATTTCGCCTTATCGCGCACAAGTCGGAAATTCGCGTTTTCGCGCGCGCGACTAATTGGAGAATTCTAGAAATTAATTCTATACTATTAAGAGTGAATAATAATAGTATGAATGGAAGTGCATTAGAGGTATAATGCACAAGTGAAACAAACTCGAGAGAAAATGAGCACGAAACGCGCGCGTGCGCGCACTAGCGAGAGTTGACTTTGGAGCACCTTTTGGCCACACACTTAAGCTTCTCAAGGAAGCTTCATTTTCAGCAAACACTCCCTCTCTCTTCACTCATAGCATCTGGCCATCACCATAGGAGGAAGAATGACCAAAAGCTCTTCACTTTCTTGCTCAATTTCTTCACCAAATCACCTCAAACTTTCACTACAACTTGCAAACTACTAGAAGATCAACTTAAGCTAGAAGGGAGGCTCCATTCTCACGGTTTTCTTGAGCTTCAAAGGGCCAAAAATTTCTGTTTTAGTCATCTAAGGAGGTAATGGACGATCAACCTCTTGAATCTTGGTTTATATACGTTATATTACACTTATAAGCTTGTAGATGCATGTGGGTAGCTCTATATTGTTGGAAATCTTGTGAGTGGGCTCTATGAAATCCCACAATGGACTTGATGAGTTGATTTGATGATATTGGGTGTTATTTGTGTTGAATTAGTGCTTAATCTAGTGGATATAAGTTGTATTGTGGAAGAAGACTCAAAGGAGGTGAAATGAAAAAAAGGACGGTTCTGCCCCTGTTTTGCCGTGCCTCTTTAGTGCAAATGTTGTGATCCAATTGACTTGATCTTGATGTAAATGTGTAATATGGGTAGTGTGGAAAGTTTCCTCAAAAAAGTACTTGATTTGGTTGGGTAAAAGTTGAGAATTCGAAACTTCACCAAAACTGGAAAACGTGACCAGAGTCTCTCTGGCAGTGATTTTGTTTCGACCATAAAGTATTACTCGGACGTCAAAATCGGGTTCTGTTTGTGGCATTAGTAACTAGACACTTCCAGTTTTCCAACGGTATAAAATGCATTCTCTGATTCCACTTGAGTGAACCGTACCAGCCTTTCAAAGTCACCTGTCCTGTTTTTCGGCTGAGTTGGGAAACCTGTTGTGAGCTGCAACTTGATGCCCGAATATGAGTTAGTTGTGGACAGAATTTCAGAACGATTTCTTCTGAGAAAATGTAAATTTGTGAATGTAGTTTTCAACGCCATCAACTACGCTCAATTAAAAGTTGAATTGAGTGAATTATAGCCAAATTACAGACCTGCGTCATTGCTTGAAAACCCTCATTTTTGGACTGATCAATGGCCAATCTTGATTGGGACTTGTTATTTTGAAATTCTTGGTGGTAACCACCTACCAAAAGTATATTTGGATGTTTCTTAGACCTTGTCTTCATAAATGAACCATGTTTGAGAAAATTTCATTGACCCAAAAGTTAAAAAGGGAAAATGGAAGTACAAGGCAGATTTGCCTTGGAAATTCTTGGAACTTTAGTGGCTTTATTAACTGACTTCCCGTACAAAATTTTATATCAAATTTGACTTAGGAATAGCCCTTATATGGTAGGGTAATACTACCAAATTTGGTGCCATTCCGAGTCCGTTTCGATGCCCAACTAAAGTCCCAAAGTTCAAGCTTTAAATCTGGAAAATCTTTGTTCTGTGAGGAAATTGCAGCAACTTTGAGCTGCTATATCATGGCGCTCAAAACTCCGATTCTTGTTCGGTTTGATGTCTTTTAAACTTTGATTGTATCTCTAATTGAGTTTCAAATTTGAAAGGCTAGTTCGCATTCCGTGAATTTTACCGAATTTCCAAAGTTCGCCAAAAAACCAACTTTAAACCGTCTTCGGAATCCAAAACAGCCACTTGAAGCCTAAATTTGAGTGACTTCCGTTTTGAATCATAGAAAAGTGTATTCTAGGAATTTTTGTACTTTGGAAGTAGTTTCCAACGGTACCAAGTTTTTCAATTTTGGACCAACGGAGAGTGAGTTATGATTTTTCCAAAAGTGCACCTTAAATCTGAAATTTTCAAACTTGACGGGAATTGAGTTTTCGAGACTCTTCCCTATCCTTCAATACTACTTGACCATTTTGGACTTGTTTTCACGAAGGAAATTAGTTTTTCCTTGTGCTTTTAAACACCACCTTTGAACCATGAATTTGAGCAAGTTAAGGCTCATTTTCATAAGATTTCTTTACATTGTACAAGTGTGCAATCTTCCTTGATAATTGGGATTCCTCTATGATAGTGTGTAATAGATACCTATTGTTCGCTCAGGCATTCAAGTGGACCTTCAAGAGGACGTCACAACGGACGCCTAAGTACTTGAATTGTGCAACGTACTCTTTTTTTGTCTAGGTGAGTGTCAAGTGCATGAATTGTTGATAAATGCTTTAATTGTTAATTGAGTACTATGGAATTGTTGAAACGAGTGTGTACTTTACCACACTCGTTCTCCCTTAAGTGATGCCACAATTGAATTATGCTATATGAATTAAGTGAAGTATTGCTATTGCAAACCATATTTGTGTTGTGATGTCGAGTGGAGTGAACATCCTCGACTTATGTGTATACTCATGGGGACGCCCTCATCTTCTCTTTCTTTTAATTATGCGATATGTGTTACTTGAATACATATTTTCGGTAATTGTTCATAAACATGTTTAACTCGCGAGCTCTGTATGGATAGCATGTACCACACCAATTTGGGTGCGAGGTACCTCTCATACCGTCTCAGTGTTGTAATTGGTTCCCTGAGTGACAGTATGTACCCACACCGATTTGGGTGGGAGGTACCTCACATATCGACTCAGAACCATAAACAATAATTGGTAATTGTACATGAATAGGTTTAACTCGCGAGCTCTGTACGGATAGCATGTACCACACCAATTTGGGTGGGAGGTACCTCTCATACCGTCTCAGTGCTATAATTGGTTCTCGGAACGATAGCATGTACCACACCGATTCGGGTGGGAGGTACCTCTCATGTCGACTCAAAACTATAAACAAAGTATAAGTCGATTGGAGCGATATCTCATTTACCATTGAGCGATAGTATGTACCCACACCGATTCAGGTGGGAGGTACCTCTCATATCGACTCAGAACCACAAACGAATGATCGATTCCCTGAGCGCGATAGCATGTATCACACCGATTCGGGTGGGAGGTACCTCTCATGTCGACTCAAAACCATAATTTGAAAAGTGAAATTCTATGGACTTGATCACCTACTCGGGTGACGAAATGTCATCATGAGAAAGTATTGGATTGAACTTTGGCAAAGCAAGTAGGAATTAGCTCTTGAGAGCTCCTGTATCCTTAATGAATGTGTTCAATTGCAAATTGTGAATTTCTTGAATGTTACAGCTTTGTTTCTCGCTTAAATGATATTGTTGTTCAAATTACGTGTTTTGCATGTTTTCTTGGCCTCACGAGCATTCGCTCACCCCGTAGATTTGTTTTCCTTAACAGGAGTCGAAATGGAAGGAATTATGGAGAGGTCGACTTGATGGCTCTTTTGATTAGAATATTAATGTAATTGAGTAGACTACTTTTGGGAGTCTGTATTTTGGAGAAAGTGATGTACTTTTGAGAATTTGAGTTATAACACTTGAAAGTTTCTTTAAGGAAGTGACTTTTCTTATTTCGACTGTCATTCTTTAGTTGTTTATCTTAAATTTGAATTGAAATTGTATCGAGTCCTAGCGAGAGTTGGGCAGGCGTTCCGCGGATACCCTTGGGTTCGCCCTTGGGAGAAGTGGGGGCGTCACAGTTGGTATCAGAACTTAGGCTTCAGATCTTTGTAGAGTATCCTAGACTTAAAAGTTTAGGATGCCGGACTGTGAGATTTGATTGTGTATTAAGTGCAATGTGATCTTGGTGCTTGAGGTTGTAGCACCATTTTTGCTCACAAAATACTATAAGACTTTAATTTTCAAGTTAGGTTGGAGGTGAATCAAGATTAGGAAATTTAAATGGCCATTTGGTGAGTTTAAGAGTTAGAAACCTTGCTTCCTCCATTATTTTGCTTGCCAAAGTTCCAGCAGAAAAGTTGAACGATTTGAACAATTTTGGGCTCCACTTTGAACTTGAAAAATGAGACATCTTTTGTATTCCGTTTGGTTTGACTTATTACCCTAGCTTGTATAAGAACTTTCACCTTGAATCTAGTGAGGAGGCTAAGAATTTAGAAAGTAGCTTTGGCTTTTGGATGGAATTTGGAGTTATAATCATTTGAATGATGTAAATTGGTATCATGGATTCTTCTAGTTTTGTCCCTAACTAGGCTTATGATTTTTCTTTTGATCCTGCCTAGTATAGTAGGGTTGGTGCTCGCCGTGAGACCTTTTGTATTTTGCCTACATGTACTCCTATATTTGTGGCATTTAGTTGCCTATGACTTGTACTTGATACTATTAACTCGTTGTATGCACATTGACATGTGACATGACTTCTAGCTTATGCAAATAGCTATGCTTTGATTTAAAGTGTTCTTGCAATGTGTACCTGTTTTTCAATTCATGTGCTTATACTTTCTACTTTTATTATGCGTTCAGAATCTTGCTAAATGCATCGGCGAGGACGTGGACGGGGGCGTGTGCGTGGGCTCCCGTAACCCCGCACTCCCGAGAGAGGTGAGGGATCCGCGATTGGACCAAACCAAAACCCTAGAAACGAAGAGGGTGACTAAGTGGCTACGGCCATTAACCGCATGACCTAAACCAGTCAACCAACCTAGGAACCAAGAGGGGGGTGAGGATAGAGCCCTAGAGCGATTCTTGAAATTCGCTCCACCTAAGTTTCATGGAGGGTCTGATCCCGAGGTAGCAGAAAATTGGTTTGAAAGGATGGTTGATATTTTTACTATTTTAGATTATACCGAGGAAAGGCAAGTGAATTTTGCTTTTTTCCAATTTGAAGGGGCGGCACGCTCGTGGTGGAATGTTGTTAGTGCAAAGTGGGAAAAAGAACGAACCCCTTGGACTTGGGTAAACTTTGGGTGGGAGTTTAATATCAAGTTCCTCCCTCCAATTATACAAGAAAAGAGGGAGGATGACTTTATTAAGTTGAAACAAGGATTATTAAGTGTGGCCGAGTATGAGGAGCGGTTCACCAAACTTTCCAAATTTGCCCCTGAACTTGTAGTCACCGAACAAAAAAGGATAAGGAGGTTTATTCAGGGGTTAAATGTAGAAATCCAAGAATCCCTAGCAGTAGCCCAGATTACCACTTTTACGATGCCTTGGATAAGGCACAGAGGGTGGAAAATGCTAAATCTCAATCTAAGGCATTTCATGCTAGAAAGAGGGGTAACCCAAGCGATACCCCTAAACAGTTCGAGAGCTCTACCCAACCCCTTAAAATGGGAAAAGGGGCTGGAGGAGTGAAGATACCTGAAAAACCTGGAGAAAATCCATCAAGCGAAGCCCCGCCAGAAGGAAATCAAAGTAGGCGAGGTCAACAAAAGGGAAAATCCCAAACTAGTCAAGCCGTAACTCCTCATGTAACTTGTGGATACTGTGGCAAGATTAACCACACTGAGGCCGAGTGCTGGAGAAAGCAAGAAAAATGTCTGAGGTGCGGTAGTACCGAGTATAAGTTTTCGAATTGTCCTAGAGCTTCTAAGGGAGAAGAAAATTCTCAACAACCTGCTAAATCCACTGCAAATCAGTCGAGTGTCAGAAGGAGTGATTAATGCTGATGATTGTAAGAAGAATCCAAATAATGGAAACTCTATGAGTAGAGGTGAATCTGACTCCACTCGACAAATAGCGATTGTAGTTTTACCCTAACATAGACTGGCACTTTTAGAGGTCGTAATCTTTTGTACAGGGGATGACATCCTTTTGTTGTATATTACGACTTAGCACATTTTGATCATGTTATTTCCCCTTTTCTTTTGAAACGATTTGATGAACTTATTATAACTTAGTGTAACTATTATAATCTTTTATGGCATATGAAAATTTACCTTGCTTTTAATTGATTCTACGGTTTATATGTATATGTAATCTATTACTCCACGCCTCTAGAGTTGTAATAAGATCATGAATGGCAGCTAAGAATAGTTAAGTTCAATAAGTGTGAGTTTTGAATGGGAAAATTAAAAGTCACGAAAATTGGTCACGTGAGAAGAGGACCGGTAAAGATTTTGATCGAAAAGTGAAGAAGTTAAAAACGCAAGCAAATCCCTCTAACGAAGGTTTTACAGAGAGATTATGGAATCGAGAAAGCAATTTGAGAAGTTAAAGAGGAGACCAAAAAGGTATTTAGGGTTATCCAAAAATCAAGATATGAATTTCGAGGACGAAATTCTTTTAAGGAGGGGAGGATGTGAGGACCCAAAAATTTACTTATTTTATCTTATTTTACTGGCTTATTTAAATATTTATCCAACTGTTTTCTCCGAATAATTTATTTCAACCCTTTTAGAACCATTTACATGGAACTACGACTTGCATATATTTTTAAAATATCCCGTTAATAAATTTAAATTTTGGAAGCTCGTTTAGCGAGATTTAATGAATACGCGTTTGGAGGCAATATTTGATTTGAGAGTACAGTGACCTTGGAGATTTGAGAACTCATGCATTAATCTTAAAATAGTTATTTTTATGATTAAATACCCTAGTATTAGTTAGTTATATCGTCGTTATAAGAATTTCTTAGAAATTTCGCCTTATCGCGCACAAGTCGGAAGTTCCCATTTTCGCGCGCGCGACTAATTGGAGAATTCCATAAATTAATTCTATACTATTAAGAGTGAATAATAATAGTATGAATGGAAGTAAATTAGAGGTATAATGCACAAGTGAAACAAACTCGAGAGAAAATGAGCACGAAACGCGCGCGTGCGCGCACTAGCGAGAGTTGACTTTGGAGCACCTTTTGGCCACACACTTAAGCTTCTCAAGGAAGCTTCATTTTCAGCAAACACTCCCTCTCTCTTCACTCATAGCATCTGGCCATCACCATAGGAGGAAGAAGGACCAAAAGCTCTTCACTTTCTTGCTCAATTTCTTCACCAAATCACCTCAAACTTTCACTACAACTTGCAAACTACTAGAAGATCAACTTAAGCTAGAAGGGAGGCTCCATTCTCACGGTTTTCTTGAGCTTCAAAGGGCCAAAAATTTCTGTTTTAGTCATCTAAGGAGGTAATGGACGATCAACCTCTTGAATCTTGGTTTATATACGTTATATTACACTTATAAGCTTGTAGATGCATGTGGGTAGCTCTATATTGTTGGAAATCTTGTGAGTGGGCTCTATGAAATCCCACAATGGACTTGATGAGTTGATTTGATGATATTGGGTGTTATTTGTGTTGAATTAGTGCTTAATCTAGTGGATATAAGTTGTATTGGGGAAGAAGACTCAAAGGAGGTGAAATGAAAAAAAGGACGGTTCTGCCCCTGTTTTACCGTGCCTCTTTAGTGCAAATTTTGTGATCCAATTGACTTGATCTTGATGTAAATGTGTAATATGGGTTGTGTAGAAAGTTTCCTCGAAAAAGTACTTGATTTGGTTGGGTAAAAGTTGAGATTTCGAAACTTCACCAAAACTGGAAAACGTGACCAGAGTCTCTCTGGCAGTGATTTTGTTTCGACCATAAAGTTTTACTCCGACGTCGAAATCGGGTTCCGTTTGTGGCATTAGTAACTAGACACTTCCTGTTTTCCAACGGTATAAAATGTATTCTCTGATTCCACTTGAGTGAACCGTACCAGCCTTTCAAAGTCACCTGTCCTGTTTTTCGGCTGAGTTGGGAAACCTGTTGTGAGCTGCAACTTGATGCCCGAATATGAGCTAGTTGTGGACAGAATTTCAGAACGATTTCTTCTGAGAAAATGTAAATTTATGAATGTAGTTTTCAACGCCATCAACTACGCTCAATTAAAAGTTGAATTGAGTGAATTATAGCCAAATTACAGACCTGCGTCAATGCTTGAAAACCCTCATTTTTGGACTGATCAATGGCCAATCTTGATTGGGACTTGTTATTTTGAAATTCTTGGTGGTAACCACCTACCAAAAGTATTTTGGATGTTTCTTAGACCTTGTCTTCATAAATGAACCATGTTTGAGAAAATTTCATTGACCCAAAAGTTAAAAAGGGAAAATGGAAGTACAAGGCAGATTTGCCTTGGAAATTCTTGGAACTTTAGTGGCTTTATTAACTGACTTCCCGTACAAAATTTTATATCAAATTTGACTTAGGAATAGCCCTTATATGGTAGGGTAATACTACCAAATTTGGTGCCATTCCGAGTCCGTTTCGATGCCCAACTAAAGTCCCAAAGTTCAAGCTTTAAATCTGGAAAATCTTTGTTCTGTGAGGAAATTGCAGCAACTTTGAGCTGCTATATCATGGCGCTCAAAACTCCGATTCTTGTTCAGTTTGTTGTCTTTTAAACTTTGATTGTATCTCTAATTGAGTTTCAAATTTGAAAGGCTAGTTCGCATTCCGTGAATTTTACCGAATTTCCAAAGTTCGCCAAAAACCAACTTTAAACCGTCTTCGGAATCCAAAACAGCCACTTGAAGCCTAAATTTGAGTGACTTCCGTTTTGAATCATAGAAAAGTGTATTCTAGGAATTTTTTTACTTTGGAAGTAGTTTCCAACGGTACCAAGTTTTTCAATTTTGGACCTACGGAGAGTGAGTTATGATTTTTCCAAAAGTGCACCTTAAATCTGAAATTTTCGAACTTGACGGGAATTGAGTTTTCGAGACTCTTCCCTATCCTTCAATACTACTTTGACCATTTTGGACTTGTTTTCACGAAGGAAATTAGTTTTTCCTTGTGCTTTTAAACACCACCTTTGAACCTTGAATTTGAGCAAGTTAAGGCTCATTTTCATAAGATTTCTTTACATTGTACAAGTGTGCAATCTTCCTTGATAATTGGGATTCCTCTATGATATTGTGTAATAGATACCTATTGTTTGCTCAGGCATTCAAGGGGACCTTCAAGAGGACCTCACAACGGACGCCTAAGTACTTGAATTGTGCAACGTACTCTTCTTTTGTCTAGGTGAGTGTCAAGTGCATGAATTGTTGATAAATGCTTTAATTGTTAATTGAGTACTATGGAATTGTTGAAACGAGTGTGTACTTTACCGCACTCGTTCTCCCTTAAGTGATGCCACAATTGAATTGTGCTATGTGAATTAAGTGAAGTATTGCTATTGCAAACCATATTTGTGTTGTGATGTCGAGTGGAGTGAACATCCTCGACTTATGTGTATACTCATGGGGACGCCCTCGTCCTCTCTTTCTTTTAATTATGCGATATGTGTTGCTTGAATACATATTTTTGGTAATTGTTCATAAACATATTTAACTCGCGAGCTCTGTACGGATAACATGTACCACACCAATTTGGGTGGGAGGTACCTCTCATACCATCTCAGTGCTGTAATTGGTTCCCTGAGTGACAGTATGTACCACACCGATTTGGTTGGGAGGTACCTCTCATATCGACTCAGAACCATAAACAATAATTGGTAATTGTACATGAATAGGTTTAACTCGCGAGCTCTGTACGGATAGCATGTACCACACCAATTTTGGTGGGAGGTACCTCTCATACCGTCTCAGTGCTATAATTGGTTCTCGGAACGATAGCATGTACCACACCGATTCGGGTGGGAGGTACCTCTCATGTCGACTCAAAACTATAAACAAAGTATAAGTCGATTGGAGCGATATCTCATCGACCACTAAGCGATAGTATGTACCATACCGATTCGGGTGGGAGGTACCTCTCATATTGACTCAGAACCACAAA
Organism: Coffea humblotiana; assembly: GCA_023065735.1. NCBI lineage: Eukaryota > Viridiplantae > Streptophyta > Magnoliopsida > Gentianales > Rubiaceae > Coffea > Coffea humblotiana. Next base: position 219,117 of record JACYVW010000052.1, on the reverse strand, counting down.
CGAATGATCGATTCCCTGAGTGCGATAGCATGTACCACACCGATTCGGGTGGGAGGTACATCTCATGTCGACTCAAAACCATAATTCAAAAAGTGAAATTCTATGGACTTGATCACCTACTCGGGTGACGGAATGTCATTATGAGAAAGTATTAGATTGAACTTTGGCAAAGCAAGTAGGAATTAGCTCTTGAGAGCTCCTGTATCCTTAGTGAATGTGTTCAATTGCAAATTGTGAATTTCTTGAATGTTACAGCTTTGTTTTTCGCTTAAATGATATTGTTATTCAAATTACGTGTTTCGCATGTTTTCTTGGCCTCACGAGCATTCGCTCACCCCGTAGTTTTGTTTTCCTTAACAGGTGTCGAAATTGAAGGAATTATGGAGAGGTCGACTTGATGGCCCTTTTGATTAGAATATTAATGTAATTGATTAGACTACTTTTGGGAGTCTGTATTTTGGGGAAAGTGATGTACTTTTGAGAATTTGAGTTGTAACACTTGAAAATTTCTTTTAAGGAAGTGACTTTTCTTACTTCGACTGTCATTCTTTAGTTGTTTATCTTAAGTTTGAATTGAAATTGTATCGAGTCCTGGCGAGAGTTGGGCAGGCGTTCCGCGGATACCCTTGGGTTCGCCCTTGGGAGAAGTGGGGGCGTCACATAAGTGAGTTAAATTAAGCTCAATTTGGAGCACTAATTGCCCACTATTCATTTGTTGACTTTTGTACCAAAGCACCTTTATGTCATTTCTTCCTTGTCATTCCATCACTTCACCAACAACCCACACAAACCCTTTCTTCCTCCTCCTTCTTGGCTGGCCACTCCTCATCAATTCTTGCCAAAAATTTCAGCTTCCTTTTCTTCCATTTTTGCTCCAAAAACACACTCCAAACTTGCTCCTTTTCTTGGAACATCACTCAAGCTTGAAGGGAGACCTGAAGGAGGAAGGAACCTTGGTGGTTTAGAGCTTAAACTCTAGTGGTTTGGTCTTCATCTCTTGGAAGTAAGGTAACACCCCAAAGCTCTCATTTTTCCTCCCAACTTATGTTAGTTTAGTTAGTTTTAACTAGTTAAACATTGGGTTGTTGATGGGTTCATTGAACCTTGACACTAGATAGATGTCTTGAGGTGGCTTCTTAGGTAGTGGCCTTGAGGAATTGCTTGTTTGGTTGCTGTTTTTGTGAATGAAATCTTGGTTTTGGTAGTGAGAGTTGAAAAGAAAAGTTGAAGAGAGAAAGGAGCATTCTGTCCGAAATTTCTGCTGGTTATTTCCTTCATTTTGATTTCGAATTTTTTGGTGATTTGGATGCCAAAATGCTTGTTATATGTTGGTGTTTATGTGACAGCCCCACCTTCCCCTAAGGCGAACCAAAGGGTTCGGCGGACCGCCTGCCCAGCTCTCGCCAGGATTCGATCACTCCCTTCAAACAAAACAAGATATAACCTCGAGGATAAACGAAAGAACAATTCCCAAACTTGAAACGTATACTTACATTCATTCCAATCTCAACCAGATATACAGTCCCAAATATAACAAAAGCTCTTAGTTCCCAATACAGTCAACCCTATCCAAGCACTAGAGCGAGTACAAAAGCCAAAATAATACAAAAGGACTAGACTATGCTATTCTATACACAGGTCTCTCGCCCTTGCTCACAACCCCTGTAAGGAAAACAAACGGCGTGGAATGAACTAAAAGCCCAGCGAGGTTCTATATACATAATCAAACAATTAAACAAGGACATTAATCACGTAATAACATGTAATCCAGAAAACATTTACAATGTGAAAGCAATAGTAACACATTCATTAAAAGGATACATGCTCACGAGGAGCCCTTCGTTCATTCATTCGCCTAATATTTTTCCTTATTCCTCCAATCATTAAAAACATGTTTGTAAGTGAAAACCCCTTAATTTTCTTGCCGTTCGTTCATTCATTTCATCACCCCCTTCTGGCCAATTCATTGGCCAGTCTCCACCAAACTATGTGGTCATACTCGAGTATACCAAACATTCACCCAGGGTCACCAGTCGCCCGAACGAGTCCGCTTCTGGCTCGAGTCGACCGGTAACGAAGAGCAAGGGCCCAGTTCAGCCAAAAGGCTTACATTCATGCACAAGTAGTATTTAATCATTTAAGCATTGAAATTTTCACGTTCATTTAGGTCGAGTGCGATAAAGTACACACTCGCCTAGCAAAATTCATTTTTAGAAAACGTTGGAAACATAACGTACCTCAATCACTTATTAAAGCAACAATCCAAATAGTCACAATAGTTCACATAGTCATTAGAAACAAAATGTATATAGAACACTCACCTATATAAGCAAAATAACGTCCAAAGTTCCTTCCGGATAACACCCTTAATCACCAAGAAACCCTAAGAATAACCATAAGAAAATATTACGGTTCAACCAACCCAAGATTAAGTGAATCAAAGAAAATCCGAATAACTAATAGTACAATGTATAAGTATGATTTTGGAAGTGAAAAGAGTACATTTAGACCAAAAGACATGAGTAAAATAGTCGTAAGACTTATGCTCGCTCTTAAAACTTTGAAATCGCCATATGAGTTGAAGTGACAAAGAAAACGTATTTCTATTAGTCGTTACTTTCATTTCTAAGGGTACAAATTTCGGCCGAATTCCAACTTATAAGCCTCTATTAAAGAAGACTTGAATACCTCAGATGATTCAAGTTAGTTTCATCCCCAAACCCTTACTCGTGTAGCGAGTACATCTACCTAGCCCTCGAGTGCAAATTTGGGCAGCACGCCCTTTGTTTTTACCTATTTTCCAGTAATTTATGGCTTCATCATTTTTCTCAATCAGCCCCCAAAATCACACACAAATAATCTCATTACAATAGCCGTTCAATAGGCTAAAAGTCATTCAATCACAAAACCAAGCTAGAAAAGTGACCGGAAATAAGATTTAAGACAAGGAACAAAATGACAGGTTTGACATCTATTAGCGTATTGGTCACAACCGAAGCTACACCTATCGGATTGGGCTAAAATTTATACCGTTTCGAAGCTAAGGCAAAGGGATACAACTTTGATGCAGATAACTCAACCCAATTCACAATTTATCCAGGTCGAATCTACAAATTACAGAACCAGAATTTCACTGTCAGGCTGGTTAACAGCACTGGGTTCAAATGACAATAACTCAGGCTACAAAAGTCCGATTGAAGCGTTTTTGGATGCATTGGAAATTTAAAACATAGGACTACAACTATTAGAAGCAAAGAGAGATGTTCTTAACAAATTACCTTAAAACCTCAAAGAAAATGGTAGCTTAGACTTTCCTCCTCCAAATCAACTCCACCAAAGCCTTTAAACCTCCTTAATGAACACTTGTATGGAATAGATTCTAATTTGGTTGGTTAAAACACAAGATTTGAGCAAGTTTGGAAGCTAGAAATTGAAGAACTCTCCCTTGTTTTTCTTCTCAAAAGGGCTGGCCAAGAAGGTAAGAAAATGATGAAATTTGGGGTCAAAATTTGTTTTAGGAAAGTGAAATAATCCTAGTCAAAGTCCAACTTCCAATGAGGTGGTGACTCTTGGCCTTTCTAGTGTTTTCTCTAATCCTTTGTCTTGCAATGTTTGCATCATATAACAAACCTCTAATAATCCTCTAGCACCTTGTAAAATATAATGCACCTTTTCACCTAATCGTAAAAATTTTATCGCACTAGCGGGTCCCACATCTATAATGCACTTCAAATTTAACGTATACTAACTTATACCAGAAAACATGATTTAAAAAGGTACCTACTTATAAAATGTATAGCCAATTCATTTATTAAAGGAAAGTGTAAAAATATAGGCAAAGAAATAAAATAATGCCTAGAAAATGTGAAATTTTTTCGGGTTCTCACAGTTTATGTGTGTAAATTATCTCCTTAAAAGCATTTCATTTGGTTGAGTGAAAGTTGAGTTAAAGTAAGGAAGAAATCTGGAAAATTGCTGGCCAGGTTACCAAACCAGTGTGTACGTTTCAGCCCATAACTTGTCATCCAGGAGTTAAAATCAAGTGCCATTTGTGGCATATGAAACTACACTTCGAGGGCTTTGCAATGGTATAAAATGCACCTTCTAGTTAGTTTTCTATGAGCAGTAGTGAACCGGCAAAGTTGACTGATTTTCCTCACTGTGTTCATTCGAGAAACAAGTGTAGCTGCAGTTTGTAGCTCGTTTTCACTTATCTTGCAAAACGAATTTTAAGATGGTTCCTTCCAGTGAATTTTATCATTTTGAATCTAGTTTCCAATGCCACAAACCACGTTAAATTTTGATTTGTGAAGCTTTAGTTATGACTTGATTTATACACTGTGGCAAGTGCTTCAAAACTGAAATTTCCGTGAAACAGTTCTAAAAATCAGCTTTCCTAAATCTGTTGTATCTTGGAGTAGGAAGGTCCAAATTGAGTTCTCTTTGTTGTATTTGAAACTAGACTTGGAATTATTTCAATGATATAAATTTCAAGGCCTTATTCTATTTCTATGAATTTTTCCAAATTTCCAAAGTTTACTGAAAATGCAAGACTGTTTTGCTCTGTTCTTGCTGGAATGGTGAGTTGGATCTAAAATTTGAATGATTTCGGATTTGAATCTAGGAAAAGTGTCTTCTAGAAGTTTTAGTACATTGAATCTAGTTTTCAACGGTATAAATTTTCCAATTTTTGGACTTACAGAATTCGAGATATGATTTTCCCAAGTGGTGTCGCACAAAGCTGGAATTTTCTGGTTTCAAACCAAATGCTCTTTTAAGAACTTTCAACTTTCCTTTGAGATTGTTAGTCCGTTTTAAGTTTGATTTCATGGATGGATAGAAGATCTCTTTGAACTTTAGACCTTCACATTGAATCTTGGTTTCCAAAGGATTAAACTTCTCTTGATGCATTTTCTTGGTTGCCTAACTTTCTTGGTTAATTGCACCTCAATTCATACTTGAGAAATGGATTTCAACCCCTAGTCTTATGCCCTTGATTTTCATGACGTTGAACTCTAAAAATGGAGTGTTTTAGCTAGAATAATTCTTGAAGAATTTCACTAGTTTAAACTCGAAACTTGGAACCTTTAGCTTTAAAATTTAGTATGGAAATGAGTGGAGTTTTGATGAATTCTGACTCCATTAGTTTAGAAAATGTGAACGCTCCTTATATTCAAAAACTTGGGCGTAAGACTAGAAGTTTTGAGAGATGAAAACCATTTTCCCTTTTCTCGATTTTCGTGTCGAAAATAAATATGGTACTTTCTTTGGAACTGAGGGTTCGTACCAAGACTTGCCTCGAAAACGACCTTTGAGTTCTCTTTGAGTAATATTTCAATGATTTAGCGAGAAAAGCTCATTTAACTTGACTCAAATTTGTAACCTTGAGAGTGGGTAGCAAGAAAATGTTTTTCTTATTAGCCTTGGTCAAGTACCTAAATAATCGTGATTGTGCATGTCTCAGGTGGTCACGAGGACGCCGAGGAGCTTGTCTAATCTCTCGCTTTGCTCTTATTTTGCGCTTGGATCTTGGTGAGTATCAAGTGCATGTTCAATGTTACTATGATTGAAATGATATTTGTACAAGTGCTATATGATACGTGAACTTACCGAGGCGAGGGTGTACTTTACCGCCCTCGTCCTCTCTCTCTCTTGATTGAATGATACTTGTTCAATGAATGTATATGACTTGCACTTGTACTCAAACATGTTGAACTCCTGAGCACTGAGAAGCAGCATGTAGCACACCCTATTCGGGTGGGAGGTGCCTCTCATACCGACTCAGTGCTATGATCGATTCTCTGAGCGGCAGCATGTACCACACCCTATTCGGGTGGGAGGTGCCTCTCATATGGACTCAGAGCCATGAACAATTCTATGTCGATTGGAGCGTTGTCTCATCGACCAATTATACTTGTGGGGACGCCCCAACTCATTGGCTAACCTCGTAACTCGAGCCGGCAAGAACTTGGTCGAGAAGCTTGGTGAATCATGAGAAATTTTATAGTTTGATCTTTTGAGATCTTGCTTGGCATACTCAATTAGTATCGCCATCTCATGCTTGTTTGGTTCCGGATCCGAGTGGGTGTTATGTTGGATGGAGGAAGTAAGTGGAACACTACAGTCTTGTTGTTACTTGAGTTGATGGAGAGTCAACCCCGAATGGCTTGAATCGATCGGGACTAGAAATAGCTCCTGAGAGCTCCTGTATCCTTCCATGTGTGTTTAATTCCTACTTGTGCACTCAAATGAAATTTCATGTGAACGTTGCTTTCAAGTATATTATTTGATTGATTGGTGCTACTTGCTTGCTTGCTTGATTTTCTTGGCGTCACTGGGCATTAGCTCATCCCTTTAAGTTTGTTTTCCTTAACAGGCTTTGGAGGTGGAAGTTGGAAGTTCTAGACTAGCGACTTTTGGGTGGAAGCTAGTTTATCTTTTGTATGTTATTGGAGACTCTTAAAGTGTAAATTTTGTTATGTTGGGAATTGTGGATTGTAATTGTATATGCTAGCTTGGGAGTATTGAGCTTGTACATTCGAAGTACTTCTTAATTAAGTCGATGGTTAATTGTGATCCTTTATTAAGCTTGAACGAGTGCGTGAGTCCTGACGAGAGTTGGGCAGGCGTCCCGCTGATACCCTAGGGTTCGCCCTAGGGAGAGGTGGGGGTGTCACATAATAGGCTGCACTATCCATCGGTAAACAAGCACAACTTCAGCCAGCAATTTGGAAGAAAATCCCAATGAAAACCCTTCCATTTCAACCAAAATGCAACACATAAGCAAAGCTTAAAGGTGCACTAAGCATATTAGGCAAGTACATCACCAAATCAGCCCAAAATCAAAGGTAGTAAGCTGTCCCAAAATTTGGACAGCATAACCCCCGTTTTGTCCTAAATTTCCTCTCCGAATTCAACACAAAATTTCATGGCCAAACCATCCAAATCAAGACCACAAATACTAGGCTATGCAAGCTACTAATTTCAGGCCATAAAGCCACCAAAATAGCCAAGTATTCAGCTCACATAACACTATATCAGGGCTGGCCATCAAGGAAAAATTCAACTCTACAAGCTGGAATTTCCATAAGCGAGCTAATAAAACATGTACAAGCTGGAAAAATCACATGGTAAGGCTAAAAATTCATAGTAAACCTAATATTAACATATTAACACTGATTTTCCTCAACTAAAGCTGGAAATTTGGATTCCTTACACCAATCATGAATTTTCCACATAATATCCCATAACCAAACCTTAAATCTCCTCAAAAGCAAAATAAAAGAGATCAAATGAGTTGTAGGCAAGAATACCTTAGAACCCTATGAAGAGAGGCTGCCAAGACCTTGCTCCTCCCAAATCACTCCACCAAAACCCTTAATCTTCCTTAGAGATCAACTTTTGTGGAGTAGTTTGCAAGATCAATGGTTGAAACTCAAGATTCAAGCAAGTTTTTGAGGTTGAAGATGAAGTTCCTCTCTTGTTTTTTCCTCTCTAAGTTTCGGCCAAGACAAGAAGTAAATGGAAGCAATTTTGGTCAAATTTTGGTTTTAGTAAAGTTAAGAAAGTCTTGAGTCAAAGTCCAACTTCCAAAGGTTTCGCGACACTTGGCATCCCTAAGGTTTATTCTCATCTCTTTGTCTTCCAAAGACTAACTATCTAAATAATCTCTAATTATCACCTAGCACCTTATAAAGTAATATCCCTTTATGCCAAATCCATCTAGTCTTCAAAAATTTATTGCACTTACCGCATTAGCGGGTCCCACTTTCATAATGCGCTACGAACTTAACATGAACTAACTTATACAAGAAAAATGATTTAAAAACTTGACTCACTTATAAAAATATCTAGAAAATTAAGGTAATAAAGTAAAGTAAAGAAAATGTTTTCGAAGAAAAAAAATAAAATAACATAAAATAAGGAAATTTTTCGGGTCCTCACACTCTCTCCCCCTTAAAAGAATTTCGTCCTCGAAATTTCTCACCTTGATTAACAAACAGCTCAGGGTATTTCTTTTGCATTTCTTCCTCCACTTCCCAGGTTGCCTCTTCTACTCCATGATTTCTCCACAAGATTTTCACCAAGGGAATTTGCTTGTTTCTCAGTTCCTTAACCTTTCGGTCGAGCAACTGCACAGGTTTCTCCTCATAGGCGAGAGACTCATCTATTTCAATTTCTTTTGGTTGTAGGATGTGAGTCGGATCAGGATGGTACTTCTTTAGTATCGAGACATGGAAGATGTCATGAATCCTGGATAAACTCGATGGTAGCTCGAGTCGGTACGCCACCTTTCCAACTCGTTGGAGAATTTTGAAGGGTCTCACAAATCTTGGTTGAAGCTTCTTTCCTTTACCCGCCATGACACTTCGTAATGGAGTGATCTTAAGAAACACAAGATCTCCAATTTCGAACTCCAAATCCTTCCTTCGATTGTCCGCATAACACTTTTGCCGACTTTGAGATGTTTGAAGTTTTTGACGTATCAATTTGACATTTTCATGTGCATCCTCCATCCAAGATACGGTTGTTGGATCTAAAATCTTTTTTTCCCCCACTTCATCCCAATAAATTGGTGATCGGCACTTTCATCCAAGAGTTTCGTATGGTGCCATTTGAATAGATGAATGGTAGCTGTTATTGTAGGCAAACTCCACTAACGTCATGTACTGGCCTCAACTACCTCCAAAATCCAAGATACACGTTCTTAACATATCCTCGAGGGTTTGTGTGACGCCCCCACTTCTCCCAAGAACGAACCCAAGGGTATCCGCGGAACACCTGCCCACCTCTCGCCAAGACTCGATACAATTCAATTCAAACTTAAAGATAACAACCAAATAAAAAATGTCGAAACGAAAAAAAGTCGCTTCCTTAAATAAATATTCAAATCTTACAACACAAGTTCTCAAAAGTACATCACTTTCCCCAAAAGTACAATCACTAGAAGTTGGCTAATTACATACAACCCAAAATACTAATCAAAGGTAATCAAACCAGCTTCTCCAAAAATTCTTTCCATTCCAAGCTCCTGTAAAGGAAAACAAAGCTAATGGGGTGAGCTGATACTCAGTGAGGCCAAGAAAACATGCAACCACATAGTTCACATAACCATGGTATTTGTACGAGAATTAAAACAAGAAAGTTCAAGTAATTCATAAATAATAATAACTCACATTCAATAAGGATATAGGAGCTCTCTGGAGCTAGATTCCACTTGATTCGCCAAGGCTCGATCAAACACTTTCCCATGATGACACTCCGTCAACCGGATGGGTATTAAGTCTATAGAACCCCACTTACTCTTCATTCCCATTCACCGTTACACCTCCTGTCCCGGGCCCGCTCTTCTTTTATAAAAGGCACTACTCCACAAGCATTCCAAGCGAGATCACTTAATAGATCAAGCTTACAATTATCTCATGGTTCACCGAACTTCTCGACCAAGCCTATGCTGGCTCGAGTCGCAAGGTCGGCCAATTGAGATTTGGGTATCCCCCAATTACCTTTATGAGTCGATGAGATTCACGCCACTCAACCAATACCGTTATAGGCCGATGAGATTCACTCCACTCGGCATTCAGTCAATCACATACAATTCAATTATGAGCAGTTTAGTTATACAATCAGTTAAAAGAGAACGAGTGTGAAAATGTACACACTCGACTCGACAATTATAAATCATTCAATCCATAAGAAGCAAATTACATAATTTGCAACTATTCATGCACTCGACACTCATCAAGTCAAAAAGTGAGTAAGTGAGCCAGTAAACTTTTAGGCGTCCGCTCCGAGATTTTCTTGAAGATCCTCTTGAGCACCTGAGCAAATACGAGTAACTTTCACTCACAACCATGCATTAACCAAGAAAGAATGTACACTTGTTTAGATTAGGTCAATACCCTAAAGAGAACTTTAATCTCCCGAAAATCGAGGTTCAAAAGTGAGGAGTCAAAGTCCTAAGAGAGACTTGCCTCTTCCATGAAATTGAGTTTAAAATAGTCCATCGTTATCAAGATAAGGTGATGAGTCCTCAAAAACTCATTTCATAAGAAATCGGAAAATTTCAGTTTTAAGTGACAAACTTGGAAAAATCACATCTTGAGTTTGGCATGTCCAAAAATGGAAAACTCTATACCGTCGGAAATTAGGTTCGAATTACTAAAAGTTCCTAGAATACACTTTTCCAAGATTCTAAACGAAAAGCATTAATTTTTCAGTTCAAAGTTTCAGTTCCAAGAAGACAGGTTTGAACCAGTCTTGGTTTTCCAGCAATCTTTGGAAATTCGGAAAAATTCACAGAAGTTGAATCAGCCTCTGAAAATGTAACACAAAAAGAGTTCCAAACAAGGTTTTAAACACAACAAACGGAACTAAATTCGGAGTTTTGAGCGTCAAGATATAGTAGCTTAAACTTGGTTGAATTTTGTACACTGATAAAAAATTTCCAGATTTGAAGAGTAATCTTTGGAACGTTATTTGGGTATCGAAATGGTACTGAAATTACACCAATTTTGGTACACTTAAACTTACATATGTGGACTACTTCCCTATCAAATTTCACTCAAAAACTCATGTGAGAAGGCCGTTAATGAAATGACCAAAGTTCAAAAAATGTTTCAAGGCTAATCTGTCCTCTTGCTTTTCTTTCTTTTCTAAACGTTTTGCACAATGAAATCAGCCCCAATTCGATCCATTTGAAAACCAAGGTTCTAGAAACATTTAATAAGAAATTGACATCAAAATTTTTGAAACAATACATCTCAAAACAAGTTTGACCATTCGGCTAGCAAGAAGGGAAAAACTGTCCAGTTTCCCAGCTTTGTTGCACTTTCGAAATCAGACCACATCTCACTCAATACAAGTTCGAATTAAGAATGGTTGGTGGAATTTGAAACTAGGTTCAAAATGATACATTTCATCAGAAAGAGTCATTTCCAAAATCAGTTCACAAATGAGAGAAAATAGAGCCACAATATGCAACTTCTCCATTCCTCTCGGACAGACAGTCACAACAGGGACAGTCAATTTGTTAAATCACTACGGTTCACTCAATTCGAACTAGCAGATGAGTTTTATACCGTTCGAAAGCTATGAATGTCTAGTTTTGAATGCTGCTAACGACACTCAATTTCAAATTTTTTACAGAAAGTTACGTTCGAATAAAGGGTACTGTTCGGCTGCCCAGATCACCAGTTCCAGATTTCTTTCTTTTTCGAAAACTCTAGTTTTGAGAAACCAATTGAAACGATTTTTGGTAGACACTTTCTACACACAATATACAACATATAGCACTCAATTTCACAGTCAAATAACCATCAAAAATTCGAAATGCAAGCAAGATAATAGCAGGATAGTTCGGCTAGCACACATCTCACTAATTTCTCAACTTTCTCTTCATTTTCTAACCGTAAACCTTTCATATAACACATAAACACAACAATGAAGCACTTTAATCCTCAACTCAGCTACCTATAATCCACCTCAAGACCGCTAGCCTAAAGATTAAATCAAGAAATGAAACACCTCAAGTCCGCTAGCTTATTCCTTACTTAGGGTTGTAAACCCATGCAAACCAACCATGATTCTTGAAGAAATTAGAAAGATTGAATAAGGTAAGGGGTTACCTCTTGAACCCTTGAAGAAACCAGAAATTTTTCACCACAAATCTTCCAAGAAGCTCCACTAGATGATGCCTTTCTTCAAGCTAAGATGAATCTCCAAGAACTAGAAGATTAGATGAAGTTTTGGAGCAAGTTTGGAGCCAAAGAAATGGAGTTGTCTTCTTCCCTTTTTCCTCTTGAGGTTTGGCCGGCTATGGAGAGAGAGAGAGAACGGTTTGAGTGATGAAACTTGTAACGAAAGAATGAAGAAAGTAGCTTTATGTTGGGTACAAAAAGTCAACTTTGAATAGTTGTCGCGCGAGGGTTTCGTACCACCGTTTTCTCTCGGGTTTGATACACTCATGCACTAATCCTCCAAGGTACTTCGTTTAACACTGTAATTATTCAGTCTTAGTAGTCTAGTATTAATTCCTCAAATCTCCAATTAGTCGCGCAGTGTGACTTTCGAGAAACTTGCGACACGCGCGCGATAAAGCGAAAATTTGAACTCACTCACCTCTAATCCGTCAATTAACTTTTCTTAGTCTACTATTAATCATTCTTAATTCTCCAAGATTATTGCACTCGCGTGATCGAATATTGCCTCGAAAAATGTGTACTCGCTATTTCTCGCTAAACGAGCCTCTGAAAAATTAAATTTGCTAACATAAAATTTTAAAAATATAAGTGAGACATTGCTCCATGTAAATGATTTAAAATGGTTGAAATAAATTATTCGGAGAAAACGGGTGAATAAATAATTAAATAAGCCAGTAAAATAAGATAAAAATAAGAAAATTTTTGGGTCCTCACATTCTTCCCTCTTTAAAAAGAATTTCGTTCTCGAAATTCACACTTAAGATAATATCATTTCCCCTTAATCGTTATACTTATCAGATCAATCAATAACTTACACTCTCCAACCCTTATCTCGCAATTCTATTCATCCAATTAGCAATCAAACCTTGATTTTCCCAATAGGCGTTTTACTTCCAAGTCATAGGATAACTTAATCGGTCTCACGTCTACCCCACTCATAAATCTAGGGTTTGCAAATGAATGTGTGGTATCAGGGTCACTTAGAACTTTAGCTAAACAATGAAAAATAAGAATCATACCTTCAACGACCTTAGTGGAATTGGAAACCTATTGATGGTCTAATGCATAAACTCTAGCCGTCGTCTTAGATCGACTCCTCCAACACTAGTTTGTTTAGATGCCGACTTTTCTGACCTTTGAGTACTACCTCCTACCTTCGGCACTCTTGGACAGCTTGCGAACTGATGCTCGGCACTACTACAGTACAAGCACTTTCCCGATTTTCTCCAACAATCATTTTTCATATGATTGGACTTGCCACAGTAGCCACAACTAACTTGAGGAGTCACGGCCTGACCACCAGAAGGTGTCCCTTTCGATTGAACTCGTCCATTGTGGCCTCCTCTATTTTGAGTCCCTTTTTGTGTACTAGGTATTTCCACTTCTCCCATTCCTTTTTTCTTTTTAGAAGGTGGGGCACCTTTATCTGCTCGTCCAGGAGGGTTACTAGGAGTGCCCCTTTACTTGGCATGAAAGTCTTTAACTTGCAACCTTGCACTTTCAACTCTCTGCACTTTCTCTAAGGTTTCAGTGAAAGTAGAGATTTGGGCTGCCGCCAATCCCTCCTGAATCTCCACGTTAAGTCCTTGCACAAAGCGTCTTATCCTTTTCCGCTCATTAGTCACCAATTCTGGAGCATACTTAGAAAGCTTAGTAAATTTTCCTTCATATTCAGCCACGCTAGAAGTCCCCTGTCTCAACTTTATAAATTCATCCTCCCTTTTCTCTTGAATCAAGGATGGGAGAAATTTTCATTAAACTCTCGGGTAAAGTTTTCCCAGGTCCAAGGGGTCTGCGCTGTTTCCCATTTTCCCCTTATCACATCCCACCAAGCACGTGCTACACCCTCAAATTGAAAGGCAGCAAAGTTCACTCGTCTCTCCTCATTATAGTTTAGGGCAGCAAATATATTGGTCATTCTCTCCAACCAGTTCTCTGCTAACTCAGGGTCAGGTCCTCCAATAAATTTAGGCGGAGCAAATTTCAAAAATCTCTCCAAAACCCTATCATCCCCACTATCCTGAGCCCCAGGTTGATTAATCATTCCTTGACCTTCTCGCTCTGCTAATCGCTCTAAAATATCCGTCATGCGGTTGATGGCAGTAGCCACCTGGTCACCCTCTACATGTCCTTGTCCTTGGGTCGGCCCAATTGCCGATCCTTGATCGTCCCCTAGAGGTTGGGTTTGCCTAACCCCACGCCCACGCCCCCGACCTCTACCTCTCCTTCGTCCATCCATGATCTTAGTTATGCCTAAATGCAAGAATAGAATTAATTACGCGAGAAAAAACTTAAAATACAAGTCAATGCGGAAAACATTTGAAATCACGATAATTAGCATATTTTAACAATTAAAGATCCGTACAAGATTAGCAAGTCATGTGATATTTACAAAAATATAGCACACATGTGCCACAAAAGTGCAATTAGTCATGCAATAGACACCAAGAGCTTTACAAGCGTCACCCCAGCTAATTCTAGTCACAAAGTCAAAAGTCAACATCCTAGTCTAGTTCGCATCCGAACCACTAGCCTGAACATCCTCCTTCGGATCCTCCTCGAAAGGTTCCTCCTCAGGAGTGCCCTCATGAACCGGGCTATCGACAGCCTCTATCGCCTTCTCTATCAACTTGGTGGTGTCGGCTAAAATCCGGGCGGCCCGATCCCGGATCTTCTCGACTACCCTAGCCAGTTGAGCCCTAATCCTCTGGAGCTCAACACCAGCGGCCCCAACCCTAGTCCTCTCCTCTACCACTGTTCTCTCGAGCTCAGTGATCCTAGTACCCTGAGCGTCCACCATAGCACTCAACTCCTCGATCTCCTGAAATAAGACTTTGTTGGTATTCTCCAACTGCCGACGCTCATCGTCAAGGGACAATACCAGCTCATTAGGGTAGGTGTACGTCGTCCTATAGGGACAACGGGAATTCTTGAAGAAGGCGAGTATCAGATACGAGATTCTCCTCCATGCACTCTATATCGAATAGACCTAAGAGGCACCACATGTCCATTAGCATGCCCATTACCATTAGCAGCGTGACCTCCGTTACTATTCTCCATCTCTACAAAACTACCACAAATTTTAGGTTAGAAATTTAAAGTTATTAATTCGCTCAAATATCACTTAAAGTATAACTAAGTCATTTAATCCTTATTCTCAACAGTAAAGTTTCTAATACATCTCCCAAATAGATCTCTAAACCTAGTCTCTGATTTTCATCCCTATGAGCAGTCACTTAACTTTCAAACCAGTCCCACAGTCCGGCATCCTAAACTTTTAGCCTAAGATACACTACAGAGATCTGAAGCCTAAGCTCTGATACCAACTGTGACGCCCCCACTTCTCCCAAGGGCGAACCCAAAGGTATCCGCGAAACACCTGCCCACCTCTCGCCAAGACTTGATACAATTCAATTCAAACTTAAAGATAACAACCAAATAATAAAAGTCGAAACGAAGAAAAGTCGCTTCCTTAAATAAATATTCAAATCTTACAACACAAGTTCTCAAAAGTACATCACTTTCCCCAAAAGTACAATCACTAGAAGTCAGCTAATTACATACAACCCAAAATACTAATCAAAGGTAATCAAACCGGCTTCTCCAAAAATTCTTTCCATTCCAAGCTCCTGTTAAGGAAAACAAAGCTAATGGGGTGAGCTGACACTCAGTGAGGCCAAGAAAACATACAAACACATAGTTCACATAACCATGGCATTTGTACGAGAATTAAAACAAGAAACTTCAAGTAATTCATAAATAATAATAACACACATTCAATAAGAATATAGGAGCTCTCAGGAGCTAGATTCCACTTGCTTCACCAAGGCTCGATCAAATACTTCATCGTGATGACACTCCGTCAACCGGGTGGGTATTAAATCCGTAGAACCCCACTTACTCTTCATTCCCGTTCACCGTTACACCCCCTGTCCCAGGCCCACTCTTCTTTTATAAAAGGCACTACTTCACGAGCATGCCAAGCGAGATCTCTTAATAGATCAAGCTTACAATTATCTCATGGTTCACCGACCTTCTCGACCAAACCCATGCTGGCTCGAGTCGCAAGGTCGGCCAATTGAGATTTGGGCGTCCCCCAATTACCGTTATGAGTCGATGAGATTCACTCCACTCGACCAATACCGTTATAGGCCGATGAGATTCACTCCACTCGGCATTCAGTCAATCACATACAATTCAATTATGAACAGTTCAATTATACAATTAGTTAAAAGAGAACGAGTGTGATAATGTACACACTCGACTCAACAATTATAAATCATTCAATCCATAAGAAGCAATTCACATAATTTGCAACTATTCATGCACTCGACACTCACCAAGTCAAAAAGTGAGTAAGTTAGCCAGTAAGCTTTTAGGCGTCTGCTCCGAGATTCTCTTGAAGATCCTCTTGAGCGCCTGAGCAAATACGAGTAACTTTCACTCACAACCATGCATTAACCAAGAAAGAATGTACACTTGTTTAGATTAGGTCAATGCCCTAAAAGAGAACTTTAATCTCTCGAAAATCGAGGTTCAAAAGTGAGAAGTCAAAGTCCAAAGAGAGACTTGCCTCTTCCATGAAATCAAGTTTAAAACAGTCCATCGTTATCAAGATAAGGTGACGAGTCCTCAAAAACTCATTTCATAAGAAATCGAAAAATTTCAGCTTTAAGTGACAAATTTGGAAAAGTCACATTTTGAGTTTGGCATGTCCAAAAATGGAAAAATCAATACCGTCGGAAACTAGGTTCGAAGTACTAAAAATTCCTAGAAGACACTTTTCCAAGATTCTAAACGGAAAGTGTTCATTTTTCAGCTCAAAGTTTCAGTTCCAAGAAAACAGGTTTGAACCAGTCTTGGTTTTCCAGCAATCTTTGGAAATTCGGTAAAATTCACAGAAGTTGAATCAGCCTCTAAAATTTCTTACACAAGAATATTTCCAAACGAGGTTTCAAACACGACAAACGGAACTAAATTTAGAGTTTTGAGCATCAAGATATAGTAGCTTAAAGTCCGCTAAATTTTGTACACTGATAAAAAATTTCCAGATTTGAAGAGTAAACTTTGGAGCATTATCAGGGTATCGAAATGGTACTGAATTACACCAATTTTGGTACACTTAAACTTCCATATGTGGAATACTTCGCTATCAAATTTCACGCAAAAAAGCACGTGGGAAGGCCGTTAACGAAATGACCAAAGTTCGGAAAATGTTTCAAGGCTAATCTGCCCTCTTGCTTTTCTTTCTTTTCCAAACGTTTTGCAAAATGCAATCAGCCCCAATTCGATCCATTTTAAAACCGGTTCTAGAAACATTTAATAAGCAATTGACATCAAAATTTTTCGAAACAATACATCTCAAAACAAGTTTGACCATTCGGCTAGCAAGAAGGGAAAAACTGCCAGTTTCCTAGCTTTGTTGCACTTTCGAAATCATACCACATCTCACTCAATACAAGTTCGAATTAAGAATGATTGGTGGCGTTGGAAACTAGGTTCAAAATTCTACATTTCATCAGAAAGAGCCATTTCCAAAATCAGTTCACAAATGAGAGAAAATAGAGCCACAAGATGCAACTTCTCCATTCCTCTCGGACAGACAGTCACAACAGGACAGTCAATTTGTTAAATCACTACGGTTCACTCAATTCGAACTAGCAGATGAGTTTTATACCGTTCGAAAGCTATGAATGTCTAGTTTTGAATGCTGCTAACGACACTCAATTTCAAATTTTTTACAGAAAGTTACGTTCGAATAAAGGGTACTGTTCGGCTGCCCAGATCACCAGTTCCAGATTTCTTTCTTTTTCGAAAACTCTAGTTTTGAGAACCAATTGAAACGATTTTTGGTAGACACTTTCTACACACAATATACAACATATAGCACTCAATTTCACAGTCAAATGACCATCAAAAATTCGAAATGCAAGCAAGATAATAGCAGGATAGTTCGGCTAGCACACATCTCACTAATTTCTCAACTTTCTCTTCATTTTCTAACCGTAAACCTTTCATATAACACATAAACACAAAAAGAAGCACTTTAATCCTCAACTCAGCTACCTATAATCCACCTCAAGACCGCTAGCCTAAAGATTAAATCAAGAAATGAAACACCTCAAGTCCGCTAGCTTATTCCTTACTTAGGGTTGTAAACCCATGCAAACCAACCATGATTCTTGAAGAAATTAGAAAGATTGAATAAGGTAAGGGGTTACCTCTTGAACCCTTGAAGAAACCAGAAATTTTTCACCACAAATCTTCCAAGAAGCTCCACTAGATGATGCCTTTCTTCAAGCTAAGATGAATCTCCAAGAACTAGAAGATTAGATGAAGTTTTGAAGCAAGTTTGGAGCCAAAGAAATGGAGTTGTCTTCTTCCCTTTTTCCTCTTGAGGTTTGGCCGGCTATGGAGAGAGAGAGAGAACGGTTTGAGTGATGAAACTTGTAACGAAAGAATGAAGAAAGTAGCTTTATGTTGGGTACAAAAAGTCAACTTTGAATAGTTGTCGCGCGAGGGTTTCGTACCACCGTTTTCTCTCGGGTTTGATACACTCATGCACTAATCCTCCAAGATACTTCGTTTAACACTGTAATTATTCACTCTTAGTAGTCTAGTATTAATTCCTCAAATCTCCAATTAGTCGCGCGGTGTGACTTTCGAGAAACTTGCGACACGCGTGCGATAAAGCGAAAATTTGAACTCACTCACCTCTAATCCCTCAATTAACTTTTCTTAGTCTACTATTAATCATTCTTAATTCTCCAAGATTATTGCACTCTCGGATCGAATATTATCTCGAAAAACGTGTACTCGCTATTTCTCGCTAAACGAGCTTCCGAAAAATTAAATTTGCTAACGGGACGTTTTAAAAATATAAGTGAGACATTGCTCCATGTAAATGGATTTAAAATGGTTGAAATAAATTATTTGGAAAAACTGGTGAATAAATAATTAAATATGCCAGTAAAGTAAGATAAAAATAAGAAAAATTTTGGGTCCTCACAGTTTTGATGGTTCTTTCCGGCTGTCCATATGTCTGGGGGTGATATGTAATACTAAGGTTTAGTTTGGTCCCTGTAGACACCAAAATTTCAATTTTATTTAATTCAATTTTAGCTTTATTATTATTATTTGTTCTTGTGTTTATTTTATTTTAATTGATTAAGTTTGCAAAAAGATAGTTGGTGTTTATTTTTGCTTATTTTTATAAATTAGGTTCATCATTTTTCTTTTTAAGATATTTTTGCATTAAATTTCTGAAAAGGAAAATTCTCACAAAAATTCAAAAAATTTGTTTTTAATCCTTTTAAGATTCAATTTCTTTAAAATAAATGAAAATTTTGCAATGCAATTTCAATTAGGAATTAACATTTTTGTTTACTTAAATTAATTTAAAAAAAACAAATAAATAAATAAATAAAAAGAAGATAGGTGGAGTGCATGCAAATGAGACAAGTATCTCTATTTTTCTTTTGACACCACAACATCTAGAGGATAGGTGATTAGGACACTTGGAAGCCTAGGAAAAAACAAACAAAAGGAAAAAGGAAATTAGAAGGGAGGAAGCTATGGGAAAAAAAGGGAGAAAGGGAGCAAGAAAAAAGAAGAAAGGGGCGGATGGAGGAAAAACAAGAAAAAAGGGAGGCTACGGGGCTGGGAAGAAGAAAAAGAGAAAAAAGAAAAAAAGAAGAAGAAAACAAGAAAAAAGAGAAAAGAGGCTACAGGCAAGAAAAGAAAGGTAAATCGAGAAGAAAAGAGGGTTGGAAGGGAGAGGAGCTGAGGGAAAGTGGCAAGGAAGAATGAGAGGGTGGCTAAGGGAGAGAAAGAGAAGAGCTTCGTGGAGCTAGGCTGGAGGAAAAGGAAAAACCAGAAACGAGGGTTTTGGGGCAAGGAAAAAGCAAAGGAACCGAGAGGAGGTTGGGAGAGAGCAAGAATCTGGAGGAGGATAGTGAGCTGAGAACAAGGAGAAGAAAAAACAACAGCAAAAAGGGGAAAATCTGTGCAAAGGAAGCTGCGGGGAAAGGAACCAAAGCAAGGAAACAAAAGAGAAACAAGGAAAAAGAAAAAGAAGCTGCGGGAAGAGAGAACTTCGGGCAGGGGAAGAAAGAAAGAAAAGGGAGAGGGAATTTGAGAACGAAAGAGAGAAAACAAGGGAGGAAGAGAAGAGATTCTGGGAGAGGGGAAAGAGCTGCGGGCAAGAAACCAAAAGAAAGACAAGAAAAAGAAACAGAAAAAGAGGGTTTCGTAGGAAAGAAAAAGGAAGAAGAAAAGAGGAAAAGGGGAAGGAAAAGAAGGAAGGGGGGAATCTGGGAAAGGTTCTGGGGAAAATTAGAGGAAAAAAGGAAGAAAAAACAGAAGGAAAAATGGGAGGAAATCAGCGAGGGAAGGAATTTTTGTTGCTGGAAATTTTTGGATTCAGGCTGATTTTTCGTGATCTTTAAATACGAATTTCTCTGCTGAATCGATCTCTTTTTGGATGGTTTAGGACATCTGGGATATCTATAGAAGGAAAAGATCAACTTTCGTTCAGAAATATTTTCGAAATTGTGACGCCCCCACTTCTCCCTAGGGCGATCCCAAGGGTATCCGCGGAACCCCTACCTAACTCTCGCTAGGACTCGATACAAGTCTAATTCAAACTTAAAGGATAACAACCAATAATAAAATTCGAAATGAAGAAAAGTCGCTTCCTTAATGGAACATTCAAATCTTACATCATAAGTTTCCAAAAGGTACATCAACATTCCCAAAAATTACAACCACCAAAAGTTGACTAATCAATTACATCCAAAATTCTAATCAAAAGTAATCAAGTCGGCTTCCTAAAAATCTTTCCATCCCGAACTCCTGTTAAGGAAAACAAACTAATGGGGTAAGCGGACGCTCAGTGAGGCCAAGAAAAACATACAAACACATAGTTCAAGTAACAATAACACTTTCACAGGAAATAAAGCTATAAAGTTCAAGTAATTCACAATTAACAATACAACACAATTAATAAGGATACAGAAGCTCTCAGGAGCTAGATTCCACTTGCTTTGCCGAGGCTCAATCCAATACCTCCACGTGATGACACTCCGTCAACCGGGTAGGTATTAAGTCCGTAGAACTCCACTTACTTCACACTCCTGTTCACCGTTACACCCCCTGTTCCGGCCCCGCACTTCTTTTATATAAGGCGATACTATTCGAGTATGTCAAGCGAGATCTCTCAAATAGATCAAGCTTATGATTTTCTCATGGCTCACCAAACTTCTCGACCAAACCCATGCCGCCTCAAGTCGCAAGGTCGGCCGATGAGTTTGGGCGTCCCCCACTATTATAAGTAGAAGTCGATGAAATTCACTCCAATCGACATTGATCCAAACATAGGTGTAACTCACTAATGTAACACTTCACTTACTTCACTTAACAAATTCACTTCACACAATTCAATTATAAATGCACTTAAAAGAGAAAGAGAACTTTAGTCTCTCAAAAATCGAGATTCAAAAATGAGAATTTAAAGTCTCAAGTGAGACTTGAATCATTCATGAAATCAAGTTTAAAACGGTCTATCAATATCGAAAGGAAATGAAAATTTCTTAAAAACTCATCTCCTATGAAATCGAAAATTTTCCACTTTACGCGACCATACTTGAAAAATCAAATCTTGAGTTTGGTACATCCAAAAATGGAAAACTTTACACCATTAGAAACTAGATTAAAAGTACTAAAATTTCTCAGAAGATACTTTTCCAAGATTCTAAACAAAAAACATTCAAATTTCAATTCAAAGTTGCAGATTCAAGAAGACAAAACAGAACCAGTCTTGGTTTTCAGCAATGTTTGGAAATTTGGAAAAATTCACAGAAAGTGAATCAGCCTCTGAAATTTATAACACAACAAGATTTCCAAACCAAGTTTCAAAAACAACAAGCGGAACTAAATTCAGATTTTTGAGTAACAAGATATAACAGTTTGAAATCGGAGGATTTTCACAACCTGACTAGAGAATTTCCAGATTTAAGGAGCAATGTTTGAGGCATTATTTGGGCATCGAAATGGTATTGAAATTACACCAAATTTGGTACACTTAAACTTCCATATATGGACTACCTCTCTATCAAAATTTAGGTAAAAACTTGCACGGGAAGGCAGTTAATAAAATGACCAAAGTTGGTGAAATTTTCAAAGCTAATCTGCCATCCTATTTCTCTTTCTTTTTTAAAAGTTTTGTCCAACGAAATCAGCCCCAATTCGCTCCATTTTTCAAACCAAGATTCCAGAAACATTTAATAAGAAATTTATGGTTAAATGTCACTAAAAGTTTAGAAATATAACATCCCAAAACAGACTTGGCCATTCGGTCAACAGGGAAGCGAAAATTTTCCAATTTCCAGCTTTGTCGCAGTTTCGAAATCAAACCATATATAACTCTATACAAGTCCAAATTGAGAATGGTTTATGGAGTTAGCAACTAGGTTCAAATTATACAATTTATCAGAAGACATTTTTTTGAAAATCTTTTCACAAGTGGGACAAAATCGAGCCACAATGTGCAGCTTCCCAGTTTCATTCAAATAGACAGTCAAAACAAAACAGCCGACTTTGCCGATGCGTTACGGATCACTCAAAACGAACTAGCAGGGGATTTTTATACCGTTGGAAATCTATGAATATCTAGTTTTTAATGCCACTAACGGAACTCAATTTTGAATTTTTCACAAAAAGTTATGTTCAGACAAAGAACCACTGTCCGGGTACCCTACTAGGCGTTTTCCAGATTTGAATCTTTACCAAAACTCATGTTTTGTGCAACTATTCGATACGATTTTTGAAAGGAAATTTGTACACACAATATAAAACATATATCCATCAATTTAACAATCAACCAAGTATCAAAATTTCGAAACTAAAACAGAACAACAGACCAGAATTTCGGCCAGCTTCCTTTCGTAACTTTCCTTCGATTTCTCTCCACTTTCTAAACATAATCATCTCATTCATCACATAAACAACCATAATCAAACAATCAAGTCTCAAGTCAGCTACCTAGAGGCCTCATCAAGACAGCTAGCCTATGATTCAAAGCGAGATAAATGGTTCCTCAAGTCCGCTAGCCTATAAACGCGATTAGGGTTTCAAACCCATGAAGATTAACCATTAAACTTTGGATAATTGGAAAGATTAAAGAGATGAAGTGATTACCCTTTAAACCCTAGATGAAGACCAGATTTTTCCACCAAAGTTTCTCCAAGAAAATCCACAAGATTGCTCCTTTCTCCTAGATGGAATGAAAACCCAAGAATCTATGAAGTTGGATGAAGATTTGCAAGTGAACTTGAAGCAAAAGAATGGAGTTTCTTTCTTCCCTTTCCCTTTGCTAGGTTCGGCCAAATGGAGAAGAGAAAGAGAGAGTGTTTGAGTGTTTAGCTTGTGTTGGAAGATTGGAGGGAAAAGTAGCCATTAAGCCTGCCAACAGTCAACTCTCACTAGTATCTGCAATAGTGTCATGCACAACCACTTTTCTCTCTTGTTTGGTACACTTATGCACTAATCCTCCAAGGTACTTCCTCTAACATTGCAATTACTGATACTTATGAGTCTAGTATCACATACTCAAATCTCCAATTAACCGTACTGGCACGACTTACGAGAAACTTTCGACGCGAACGCGATAAAGTTTAAATTTTAACTCACTCACATGTAATCCCTCAATTAACTTTTCTTAGTCTACTATTGATCATTCTTAATTTTCCAAGATTATTACACTCTCGGATCCAATATTGTCTCGAAAAACGTGTATTCGCTATTCCTTACTAGTCGAGCCCAGAAAAATTAAATTTACTAATGGCACATTTTAAAAATATAAGTGAGACCTTGTTCCATGTAAATAGATTTAAAATGGTTGAAATAAATTATTCGGAGTAAACGGTTGAATAAATAATTAAATAAGTCAGTAAAATAAAATAAATATAAGTAAAATTCGGGTCCTCACATCTTCCCATCCTAAAAAGGAATTTCGTCCTCGAAATTTACACCTAGGATAACATCATACCCCTTAATAGTTAGGTTTATCAAATCGATCAATAACTTACACTCTCCAACCCATCTACGTTGTCTCAAATTTAACTCTTTTGGGAAAATAAGTACTTAAGGCTCTTATGATCAGTAAAACCTCAAACGTCACCCCATATAGGTAATGTCTCCACTTCTTTAATGCAAATATCACAGCCGCTAACTCCAAATCATGAGTTGGATAATTTCTCTCGTGAGGTTTTAACTTTCTAGAGACATATGCAAATTTTATCATGTAGTATCAATACACATTCTAAACCATCCTTTGAAGTATCTGTATAAACCATAAAATCATCTCCTCCGCTCGGTAAGGCTAACACCGGTGCCTCGGTTAAGCACTTTTCCACTCTTGAAATCCTTCTTCACATTTAGAATCCCAAATAAACTTACCATGCTTCTTAGTCAATTCAGTTAAGGGTCTTGCAGTCTTAGAAAAGTTCTTGATAAATTGACGGTAATATCCGGCTAACCCTAAGAAACTCCGAATTTCGGTAGGTTTTTTTTGTCGTTTTCTCTTAAAACAGCTTCCACCTTAACCGAGTCCATAGTAATTCCTTCTTTAGATATTGTATAACCTAGAAAGGCTACTCCTTCCAACCAAACTCACATTTATTGAGCTTAACGAAAGTTGGCGCTCTCTCGGGGTTTGTAAACTATCCTCAGGTGCCGTTCCTAATCTTATTACAAGTCTAAAGGTGGGGGAACAATAAATTAAATATACATATAAGTCGTAAAATCAAATAAAGCAAGGTAAAATCTTATGAGTCATAAAAAGTTATAATAGTTACACCAGGTGAGGATAATCCATCAAATTATTTCAAAAGAAAGGGGATACAAACAACATCATAGAAAAACGTGCTAAGTCGCAAATGTACAAAACAACAAAAGGACTTTATCCCCTACACAAAAGATTACAGCCTCTAAAAGTGCCAATCTAGATTAGGGTAAAACTACAACCCCAAATCGCTCGAGTGGAGTCAGATCCATTCCCACTCGCAGAGCTTCTACTATTTGGATCCCTCTTACAGTCATTAGTATTAATTACTCCTTCTGGCACTCGACTGCTTTGAAGCAGACCTAGCAGGCTGTCGGGTATTTCCTCTTTTAGAGATACTAGGGAAAATTGAAATCTGATGTTCGGCACTACCACAATACAAGTACTTTTCCGATTTCTTCCAACATTCATTCTCCGTGTGGTTGGACTTACCACAGTATCCACAAGTCACACGAGAAGTCACGGCCTGACCAGCTTGAGAATTCCCTTTGTATTTCTTCTCCAGTTCCACGTTCTTGCGTAACAACTCAATTTTCTCTGCATATTCTTGTTTCCACCTTCCTTCCCAGTAGTCAGCCAATTTCTTTTGAAATTCTACTTCCTTTCGAAGAATGTCCATTTCCTTACACATCTCTCCCAAATTTGTCATCTCACTAGTTGGTTTAAGTCAAATGTTAGCCTGCCAGGCAAATCAAAGATCAAAATGAGTAACTATTCACAATGGAAACTCTGGCTATATTACTCTTTCATTCTTTTGCTTATAGGTTACCTCGAAATATAAATCTTAAATATTCTCTGCTTAATGTTTTACGAGCTCTTAAGTCCCCACAAGATTACTATCATCACTTATAAATATAACAAAATACTGAGATCTTATTCCTTAATATAAAAGTTTCACACCCTAATTCATTCTCCAATACTCACTTAAAAAGTTGCTCGAGAAGAAATCCTAACCTCTTGCTCTCATTAGTGTCTTATTTTATCCCCTCAAACCAATTTCTACTATTTCGAGATTAGACTCTCCGTGAAACTTAGATGGACGAACTTCAAGAATCGCTCAATCCTCACACTTCTTTTGGTTCCTAGGTTGGTTGATTAGTTTAGGGCTTTGGTGCTCAGCTAATCGTGTTAAGATATCAATCATATGGTTAATAGCAGAAGCTACTTGGTTATCCCCTTCATTCCTAGGATTTTGGTTTGGTCCAGTAGTCGTTCCCTAATCATCCCCTTGAGCTTGGGGTTGCCTAACCCCTTGCCCTCGACCCCTTTCACTTCTTCGACCGCCCATAAATTTAACATTTATAAAGGCATGACGTAAAATAAGTACACATAAGTGAAGTTTGAAAATGACACTTTGATCATACAAAACGAAAATAATAAGGGAGACACCGAAATAATTGCAAATGTGTACAACACATAACATAGATTTAAAGTCATAAAGCAATAAAGTCAAGCACCTCATAAGTAACGTTCAATTGCTTCAAGAGGTAGAAAGCATAGTTAAGCAAAATATAAAATGCAATGGCCTTTGAACAAGCACCACCCCGACCATCCTTGACAAAAACTATTAAAATAGACTAAATCACTAGCTTAGTGATTGGCAGAGCCAGAAGTCTCTGCTACTTCAGTAGGATCATTTTCATCTTCAGCACTAGGAGTTTCTACCTCATGTCCCTCGTCGAGTATCTTGTCATTTACCACTTGTTCGACCAAGATAACACACTCAGCCATCATCTCCTCATTCCGGTCTTCTAACTTCATGTACTACCCTAACAAGTCGGTGCTTACCCTCCTGAAACTGTTCACAAGAAGCCTCAGTTTTTTCCGCCCCTCAAGTACCTCCGTCTCCAATTCAAGAATTCTAGTAGTCTGAGCATCCACAGTTGCCATCAGTTCTCGATTATCCTCTCGAACTACCCTAGTTTCCTTGGATAACCGTCTCCGGTCATCGATTACCGCTAACACCACATTATTTGGATACGAGTAAGTCCTCTAGCGGTCACATGAAGTCCTAATTCGGCGAGTTGGGTTATATCTCCAACGAGCTCCCTTAGGCCTTTCTCGACAATGGACCACCCGAAGGCGCCCCCGAGACGGCTCAATACCACTATTGTGAGGCTCCGAAAATTTTCTTATTTTACTGGCTTATTTAATTATTTACTCACCCGTTTTCTTCGAATAATTTATTTCAACCATTTTAAGTCCATATGTATGGAACAATGTCTCTCTTATGTTTTTAAAACGTTTCGTTAGCAAAAATTTATTTTTCGGAGGCTCATTTAGTAAGGAATAGCGAATACACGTTTTCGAGGCAATATTCGATTTGAGAGTGCAATGATCTTGGAGATTTGAGGACTCATGTTTTATTTTTAAAAATAGTTATTTTTTATAACTATTTACCCTAGTATTAGTTAATTATATTATCGTTATAAGAATTTCTTTTCAATTTCACTTTAACGCGCGCGAATTGGAAGTTCGTGTAAATCGAGTTGGAACGGCTAAGTGGAGATTTAAGAAACTAATACTAGACTACTAAGAGTGAATAATTATAGTATTAAAGGAATTACAATAGAGGTTTAGTGCACAATTGAAACAAACCCGAGAGAAATTGGATACGAAACGCGCGCGCGCGAGCACTATTACGAGTTGACTTTGTTAGAATTTTATCCAAAACCTTAAGCTTCTCAAGGAAGCTTCACATAACATCAAAACCCTTCTCCTCACTCCATTAGTGCCGGCCGAACAGCAAGAAAAAAAAGAAAGGAAGAAGCTCACTCCATTTTTTACTTCAAATCTTCCTCCATTTCATCTCAAACTTTGCATCCAACTCATAAATTACTTGGAGATTCACCTAAGCTAGAAGAAAGGCATCATCCTTGCGGTTTCTTGGAGCTTTAGTGGTGCAAAAATTTCTGGTTTCTCTCAAGGTTAGGAGGTAATCATCCAACACTATCCAATCTTTTATTCTTGGCTTTAGTGGGTTTATTCTTGGTTTTGAAGCTTGTAGCTTCATTATTGTTGTTGTTACTTGGAATGGATTGGTTGAAGTGGGCTCTATGAATTCCCACCTTGGTCGTATGGGCTGATATGATGATAATATGCGTGTTAGTGTGTAGATGAGTGTTAAGATTTGAAAAGGAAGAGAGGAATCGAAGGAAAAATTTCGCAGGAATGCTAGACAAATCTGTCCTGTTTTTGCCGTACCTGTATTTCGAATTTTGGGGGCTCAAATGATTGTGAAACTGATAGATATATGTTATATATTATGTGTAGAAAGTTTCTACCAAAAATCATTTGAATTGGTTGAGCAAAAGTTGAATTTTCGAAATTTATAGAAACCTGGAAAACATGTTCTGGGCTGATGAACAGTATATCTTTAATTAAACATATCTATTTGTACAAAAGTCAAAATCGAGTGCCGTTTGTGGAATTTGAAACTACACATCCGTAGATTTCCAACGGTATAAAATTCACCATCTAGTTTGAATTGAGTGATCCGTTATGGTTCACCAAAGTTGTCTGTTCTGTTATGCTGTTCTGTTCGAATAGCAGTGGGAAGCTGCAAATTGTCACCTGAATTCGAACTACCTATGAACTGATTTTTAAAATGACTTCTTCTGATGAAATGTAACCTTTTCAATATAGTTTTCAATTCCACTGACCGTTCTCAATTCCAAGTTGTATTGAGTGAGATATGGTGCAATTAGTAAACTGCAGCAGAGCTGGAAAACCCTACTTTTTGCTGGCTAACTGATTTGATTGTTTGTGAGATGCTTTGCTTTGAAAATTTTGATGTCAACCAATTATGAACTGCTTATGAAATGTTTCTTGGACTGTGGTTTCACAAATGAACCAAAATGGGACTGATTTCGTGGTGCAAAATGTTTGAAAAGGAAAAGAAAGCAAGAAGACAGATTTGTCTTGGAAATTTCTTGAACTTTGGTAGTTTTGTTAAATACCTTCCCGTACGAATTATGTGAAATTTGATAGAGGAGTAGTCCTCCTATGGAATATTGTGTGTACCAAATTTGGTGTTATTCTAAGACCATTTCGACACCCAACTGAAGTACCAGAATTTGCCTTTCAAATCTGGAAATTCTTGATCAGTGAGTAATTTTCAGCCGACTTTGAGCTGCTATCTGTCAATGCTCAAAACTCCGAATCTAGTTGCATTTATTGTGTTTAAAACCTTGATTGGAACTCTAATATTTTTGTGAATTTCAGAGGCTAGTTCACTTTCTGTGAATTTTACCGAATTTCCAAAGTTTGCCGAAAAACATGACCGAAACTGTCTTGTATTCTCAAGTCAGCCACTTTGAGCTGAAATTTGATTGTCTTCCGTTTAGAGTCTTTGAAAAGTGTCTTCTAGGAACTTTTAGTACTTTGAAACAAGATTCCAGCGGTCTAAAATTTTCCATTTTTCGACCTACTGAGAGTAAGTTCTGATTTTCCAAAGTTGACATGCAAAACTGAAAATTTTCCAACTTGATGGGAAATGAGTTTTTGGAAACTCTTCCCTACCCTTTGATAATGATTGATCATTTTAAACTTGATTTCATGAAGGAAATCAGTTTTTCTTGTGTTAATAAAACCTCACTTTTGAACCTTTATTTGGAGTGGTTAAGGTTCTTTGTTTGAGATATTTGTGACGCCCCCACTTCTCCTTAAGGCGAACCAAAGGGTATCGGCGGGACGCCTGCCCAACTCTCGCCAGGACTCAATACAATTCCAGTTCAAACTTAAAGATACAATACTAACAATGAAGCCGGAATAAAGGTACAAAGTCATTTCCATACATGAACATTCAACCTTACATCACAAGTTCAAGATACATCCCCTTTTCAAAATATACAACTTCCAAACTGTCTAGTCAAATACATTCAAATCTCTAATCAAAAGTTCATCCAAAAGGCTTCTCTGAGTATCACTCCATATCGGTTCCTGTTAAGGAAAACAAATCTACGGGGTGAGCGATTGCTCGTGAGGTCAAGAAACACACATGCAAGCACGTAGTCCAAGTAGCAATCACATTTAGAAAATAAAAAAATAGTATTCATGTAATTAACAATTTGAGTGAGAAAGGTAAACAGAAACAATTCAAGGATATAGAAACTCTCAGGAGCTATATTCCACTGGCATGATCCAAAACATCCACGAGTTGACACTCCGTCAATTGGGTAGGTTATAATCCGTAGAACTTCACTTACGCGTTCCCCGTTCACCGTTACTCCCCCTGTTTCGGACCCGTACTTCTTTTATATAAGGTGATACTACTCGAGTATGCCAAGCAAGATCTCTCCAATAGATCACGCTTATACACTTTTCCCATGGCTCACCAAGGTTCCCGATCAAGCCCATGCCGGCTCGAGTCCAAGGTTGGCCAATGAGATTGGGTGTCCCCCACGATTATCACTGAAAGTCGAGGAGATTCACTCCAACGACATATGCAACCATAGCATATTTAATCATTGAAACACTTCACTTAAATATTCACTTCAAGTAATTCACTTCAAATAATTCAATTTCACTCACGTAAACGAGAACGAGTGCGATAAAGTACACACTTGACTAGGCATTTTCAAAATATTTCATCAATAATAACACTTAAGCACGTAGCAACTTTACACACACTTGACACTCACCAAGTCAAAGTAGGGGTAAGTGTTTAATCAAGTGTTTAGGCGTTCGCTGTGAGGTCCTCTTGAAGGTCCCCTAGAGTGCCTGAGCAAAATATAATTTACTATCACACACTATCACTTATAAACCTCTTATTAACAAGGAAGATTGTACACTTGTACAATCTAAGAAAATATTATAAAAGAGAGCCTTAATTACTCGTAAATCGAGACTCAAAAATGGGGTTTAATAATGCAAGGAAAAATTGCTTTTCTTCAAGAAATCAAGTCTAAAACGGTCATTCAATATCGAAGGGTAGTGAAGAGTTTCTAAAAACTCAATCTCCCCTCAAATTCAAAAATTTCAGTTTTAAGGAGCAATTTTTGAAAAATCATATCTTGTACTTAGTAGGTCCAAAATTGGAAAACTTGGTACCGTTGGAAACTAGTTCCAAAGTACTAAAAGTTCCTAAAATACACTTTTCCAAGATTCAAAATGGAAGACACTCAAATTTCAGCCCAAAGTGGCTGCTATAAGCACACAAGACAGTTTTGGTCTTGTTTTTCGGCAAACTTTGGAAATTCGGAAAATTTCACAGGAAGTGAACTATCCTCTGAAATTCATACTACAATGAGAGTTCTAAACAAAGTTTCAAACACAACAAATGGAACTAAATTCGGAGTTTTGAGTGCCAAAATATAGCAGCTCAAAGTTGGCCCAAAGATGAAGACTGTTGGTAAATTTTCCAGATTTTGAAGAACAACTTTGGCCTTTCATTTGTATATCAAAACAGTCTTAGAATGACACCAAAATTGGTACAATTAAAATTCCATATGAGGACTACTCCTCTATCAAATTTCATTTGAAAATTCGCATGGGAAGGTAGTTAACGAAACTACCAAAGTTCAAGAAATTTCGAAGACAAGTCTGCCTTCTTGTTTCCTTTGCCCTTTCCAAACATTTTGTCCAATGAAATCACTCCAATTTGGTAAATTGGTGACACTAAGGTCCAGGAAACATCTAATATACATTTGGTAGGTGTTTGACACCAAAAGTTTCGAAACAACATGTCCCAAGTCAACTAGGCCATTCGGCTAGCAAAATTTACGATTTTCCAGCTTTGGTATAGTTCGGGAATTGGGCTATATCTCACTCAATACAACTTTAAATGGAGCGGGGTCAGTGGAGTTGGAAACTATATTCACAAGCCTACATTTCATCAGAAGAAATCGTTCTGAAATTCAGTTTGTAAGTAAGAGAAAATGGAGCCACAAGTTGCAGCTTCTAGTTTCCTCTCGGTTGGACTGACAGAACAGGGCAGCTGACTTTGATCAATCACTACAGCTGATGCACTTCGAATTAGAAGGTGCATGATATACCATTAGAAAACTAAGGATGTCTAGTTTTTAATGCCGCTAACAACACTCAATTCGGACGTCTGGACAGAGAGTTATGTTCGTTCAAAGTTTCTCTGTCCAGCACACCTGGACAGTGTTTTCCAGATTTGAAAATTTTCGAAATTCCAACTTTCATCCAACCAAATCAAATGATTTTTGGTGGAAACTTTCTACACACACTATATAACATATCTACATCAGATTCAAGGTCATTTGAGCAACAAAAATTCGAACCAAGGTTTCAAGAAAAACAGGGCAGATTTTCGGTCAACAGCCCAAGTAAAATTTCATTCTGTTTCCTTCAATTCTCTACCCATAATTAACTTAATCAACACTAAAACAACTCAAACCAACTATCATATCATCATATCAGTCCAATATATCCATTGTGGGATTTCATAGAGCCCACTCCAACATTTAAACTCAAACCACAACAATAACCATGAAGCTACAAGATTCCTAGCAAAATTTAACCAACTAGAACTAAGATTAAGTGACCGGATGATTCCCTTCTACTCCTTGGTGTAAAATCAGAAATTTTTGTCCCAAAACTCCTAAGAAAAACCGGCAAGAAAGAGGTCCTCCACCAAGGGTAAGTGAATCTCCAAGTTGTTAGAAGTTGGATGGTGTTTTTGGGTGCAAGATTGGAGCAAAAATGGTGCAAGGTGAAGTTGGGTTTTCTCCTTCTTCTTCCTTGAGGGTGGCCGAACAAGAATGAGAGAAGAGAGAGAGTGGTCTGATCTCTAAAGCTTCTTGGAGAAGCTTGGTGGTTGGTGGCTCAAATTTGAGCAAAAGTCAACTTTGAATAGTGTGCACACACGCGCGTTTCGTGTCCGTTTTCTCTCGGGTTCGTTTCACTTGTGTACTAAACCTCCAAATGTAATTCCTTTAATACTATAATTATTCACTCTTAGTAGTCTAAAATAAATTTCTAAAGTCCTTCAATTAGTAGCGCGCGTGAAAACGCGAACTTTCGACTCGCGCGCGGTAAGGCACAATTTCTAAGGAATTCTTGTAACGATAATGTAACTAACCTATACTAGGATAATTAATCATAAAAATAACTATTTTAAGACTAACGCATGAGTCCTCAAATCTCCAAGGTCTCTGTACTCTCAAATCGAATATTGCCTCCAAACGCGTATTCGCTAAATCTCACTAAACGAGTTTCCGAAAATTAAATTTACAAACGGGACGTTTTAAAAATATATGCAAGTCATAGTTCCATGTAAATGGTTTTAAAATGGTTGAAATAAATTATTCAGGGAAAACGGGTGAATAAATATTTAAATAAGCCAATAATATGAGATTAAATAAGTAAATTTTTGGGTCCTCACATCCTCTCCCCCTTAAGAAAATTTCGTCCTCGAAATTATACCTTGATTTGAGAACAGGTCGTGATATTTTCCTCGAATTTCTTCTTCAACTTCCCAGGTTACCTCCTCGAGTCCGTGGTTTCTCCATAGAACTTTTACCAATGGAATCCGCTTGTTTCTCAATTCTTTTACCTTGCGATCTAGAAGATTGATCGGTTTCTCCTCATAGGTTAGTGTTTCATCAATTTCAATATTCTCCGGTTGAAAAATATGAGACAGATCCGGATGATATTTCTTAAGCATCGATACGTGGAAAACATTATGGATCCGAGATAGACTTGGTGGCAATTCCAACTTATACGCCACACTTCCTACACGTTGGATAACCTTATAAGGTTCTACAAATCTCGGTTGTAATTTCTTTCCGTTGCCTGCCAACAAACTCGCTTTCAAAGGTATAATCTTAAGAAAAACTTGATCTCCAACCACAAATTCTAAGTCCTTTGTTCGGTTATTGGCATAACTCTTTTGACGACTTTGCGCGGTTTGAATCCTCTGGCGAATCAACTTCACTTTTTCGTTCGCCTCCTCAACCCAAGGCACTGTAGTCTGGTCTAAAATTTTTCGTTCACCTACTTCATCCCAACAAATCGGAGACCTACACTTCCGACCATAAAGTGTTTCGTACGGAGCCATTTGAATAGACGAATGAAAACTTATAGGCAAATTCCACCAAAGTCAAATACTTACTCCAACTCTCCCCAAAATCCAAAGTACAAGTTCTTAACATGTCCTCGAGCATCTGAATCGTCCTTTCAGACTGTCCATCTGTCTGGGGATGGTAAGTAGTACTAAAATTCAATCTAGTCCCCAACACTTCTTGCATCTTTTACCAAAACCGCGAGACAAACCTAGGGTCTCGATCGGACACAATACTTACAGGTATCCCATGTAGTCTTATAATTTCGTCCAAGTATAACTTAGCTAACTTCTCCAACGGGTATTTCATACTAATCGGCAGAAAGTGAGCCGATTTGGTCAATCTATCCACTATTACCCAAATGGCATCATGACCCCTTTGTGTTCTAGGTAGACCAGATACAAAATTCATGGTGATATTTTCTCATTTCCACTCAGGTATTTCTAAAGGTTGCAAAAGACCAGACAGTTTCTGATGTTCAGCTTTAACATGTTGACAAATCAAACAGGTCTGGACGAATTGAGCAATTTCCCTTTTCATGCTCTCCCACCAATATAATCTCTTCAAGTCCTGGTACATTTTATTCCCTCCAGGGTGTACCGTAAACTTCGATCGATGTGTCTCTTCCAAAATTTCCTTCTTAAGCCTTTCATCTTTTGGCAATACTATCCGATTCCGGAACCTCAATACACCATTTATTCCCAAGTTAAAATCCGACTTTTCTCCCTTTTTAACTTTTTCCAACCACTTTTGCACTTCAGGGTCCCTTTCCTGAGTCTCCTTGATACGTTCCAACAAAGTGGATTTCACGACAATATTCCCCAAAATTACTTTTCTCGATTCAAGTCGGGGGTTCCAATAACTAACCTCTTCCAACAAGTACAACTCTTTAATCATCAATCCCGCCACTTGCACTTGACGACTCAAAGCATCGGCCACTACATTGGCTTTCCCTGGATGGTACTTTATCGTGCAATTATAGTCTTCCAAAAATTCCATCCACCTACATTGTCTCAAATTTAACTCCCTTTGAGAAAACAAATACTTAAGACTTTTGTGGTCAGTGAAAACCTCAAACGTTACTCCATAAAGGTAATGCCTCCACTTCTTCAATGCAAATACTACAGCCGCTAACTCTAAGTCATGAGTTGGGTAATTTCCCTCGTGCGGTTTTAACTTCCTAGAGGCATACGCTATCACTTTATCATTTTGCATCAATACACATCCCAAGCCTTCCTTGGAAGCATCTGTATAGACCATAAAACTATCATTCCCATTCGGTAAAGTTAACACAGGTGCTCTCGTTAAACGTCTCTTTAGCTCTTGAAAACTTTCTTCACACTTAGGACTCCATATAAACTTCCCACTTTTCTTAGTCAGCTCAGTCATGGGTCTAGCAATCCTAGAAAAATCCTTAATAAATCTCCGGTAATACCCTGCTAACCCTATAAAACTTCGAAATTCAGTAGGGTTTTCCGGTTGCTTCCATTTAAAAACTGCTTCGACCTTGGTTAGATCCACTTTAATCCCATCCTTAGAAATTATATGACCTAAGAATGTCATTTCCTTCAACCAAAACTCACACTTGCTAAACTTGGCATATAACTAGTGTTCCCTCAAAGTTTGTAAAATAATTCTCAAATGTTTCTCATGATCCTCCAATGTCTTAGAGTACACCAGTATATCATCGATGAACACCACTACAAACTGATCCAGATAAGGCTTAAAGACTCGATGTATTAAATCCATAAAAGCCGCTGGTGGATTGGTAAATCCAAACGGCATTACTGCGAACTCAAAGTGTCCATACCTCAAGTTAAAAGCAGTTTTGGGTATATCTTTTTCCAAAATCCTTAACTGGTAGTAACCCTGTCTCAGATCTAACTTCGAGAATACTACTGCTCCTTGCAATTGGTCAAACAATTCATCAATGTGGGGCAAAGGGTACTTATTCTTAATGGTAACATCGTTCAAGCTTCGGTAATCTATATACATCCTTAAACTCCCGTCCTTTTTCTTAACAAACAAGACCGGGGCTCCCCACGGTGAATCACTCTCCTTTATAAAATCTCGCTCCAGTAAATCCTGCAACTGCAATTTCAACTCTTTCAATTCAGCTGGAGCCATTCTATACGGCGTCTTAAAGATAGGTGCTACTTCCGGAGTCACATCAATCTTAAAAACTATTTCCCTTTCCGGGGGTAAACACTCTAACTCTTCAGGAAAGACGTCCGGATACTCCTTCACTACAGGCATGTCCTCTAATCTCACTTTATGACTAGGAGTATTGATAAGAAATGCCAAATATCCTTGAGCTCCTTTACTTAACATTTTCCTAACTCGAATTCCTGAGATAAGTGCAGATGAGGCTAATCTACCCCTTACATCCACTTTCTGGGTTGCCTCTTCTGGAATGCACAATACTACAGTTTTTGTCTTACAGTTCAACTGAGTATTGTAATGGGCTAATGTGAGAACCCGAAAATTTTCACATTTTCAAGTATTATTTTTTTCTGTGCCTATATTTATACTGTCCTTTGAAAATATTAAATGTTTTGTACATTTTACAAGTAAGTACAATTTTTAAATCACTTTCCTAGTATAAGTTAGTGTACATAACTTGAAGTGCAATTGTTCGATGTGGGGCCCGCTAGTGCGATATAATTTTTCCGATTAGGTGATGAAATACTAAGTGATATTATTCTACATTGTGTTAGAAGATAATTGGAGGTTAGTTAGCTACTTGAATCATTGGAAGGAAGGAGATAAGCTTAGAAACTTCAAGAGGCCACATGTCATGTTTGGATTGGAGGTTGGACTTTGACCAAGAGAATTAACTTTCTTCAAAACCAAATTTTGACCAAAATTCCCTCATTTCTTTCCCTTGCCTTGGCCGAACTCTTGGAGAGAAAAACAAGAGAGAGAGCTCTTCCATTTCTAGCTTAAATCCTTGCTCAAATCTTGAGCTTTAACCAACCAAATTGAAAACTACACCATACAAGTGCTAGCTAAGAGAAATTGAAGGCCTTGGTGGAGTTGTTTTGGGAGGAGGAAGTCTAAGCTACCAACTTTCTTTGAGGTTTCAAGGTAAGATTGCTAAGAACACCCTTCTTTGGTTCCAATAGATGCTAATTAGTGGCCTATGGTGGCTTGCTAACATGATTAATGGATGATTTTGTGGATTAGTGGAGAGTTGGTTAGATTTCTGATTTATTGTGAATTTTCTGCCCTAATCTGATCAGTTCTGTTCGTCCATGATGGAGGCCGAATTGGCCTTAGCTCAAAACATAAACGTTGTAGAGAATTAAGTGTAGATTATGCCTGTAAAATTTCACCTCAATCGGAGCACGGTAGCCTGTGAAATGACTATTTTACCCCTGCTGCCCTGTTTCTGTCCGGAAATGATAATCAGCCCCTGTATTTGGCTCTTTTGGCTGGGAAGATTACTGAATTAGCTTTTGATGCCTTCTTAAGAATTGTAGCCTTGTATCTTAGCTTTCATATGGCTTTGGAATCAACTGAATCGGAGTTTTGTGTGCTGAGTTATGTTGGAATATTTGGGCCTGGTTTTGGATGGCTGTAAAGCTTCAATTGGTTGCATTTTAAGGGTGTTTGATATCTTATAGTTTGTGTATGCAATTGTGGTTGAAAATTGTGAGATTGGTGGTTGGTTGTAGGATGGAAAAGTAAGGAAAAACAAGGGGAAATGCTGTCCGTTTATTTTCTTGAACTTGAGTGAATGGATATGAGATTGGAATGTAGTTTTGTGATGCATTAGACTTATTTTGCTTACTTTGCTTAGAGTAACTTAGTGCCACTTTAGTAGAGTTATAAGAGCTGTTTCACTTGCACTTGTACATTTCGTTTTAACCATGATGCTTAGTTCTAAATGTTAGTTTTGAACTTCAAATACGTGTTCATTTTCGTCCCGAAACAAAAGGAGTGGCCTAGGGTTTCTCGGCCGCAAAACCTAATTTTAACGCGCAAGGTTTTAAGTGTGAATTCAAGGTATTTGACTACCTTTTCCATATGATTTTTAACCAAAATACTTGTTATATATTAATTCTTTGCAAATGTGTTAGTTTTGAGCCATAAACACGTTTTACGAAAAATGGAGAAATTCTACTGTTCACTATCCGGCCGCATATCCGGCCAAGTTCTGGCCGGATTCTGACGTGGCACTATTCCGAATTTTCCGATGAAATTTTCTAAAACTCTTTTGAGGTTAATTCTATGTTTGGTTTGAGAAAACCTTTAGTTACTCATTTCCTTTGATCAAAATGTACTCTTTTCACTTCTAAAATCATACTTTTACTTTGTATTAGTTTTATTCGGATTTCTTTGACTCACCCACATATTTTGATGATAGAACCATAATATTTTCTCATGATTGTTGTTAGGGTTTCTTGGTGACCAAAGTTGATATCCGGAGGGATACTTTGGACGTAATTTTGCTTAATTAGGTGAGTGTTCTATATACGATTTGTTTTTAAGGACTATGTGAATTGTTGTGACTATTTGGATTGTTGCCTTGT
The DNA here is from genome assembly GCA_023065735.1 of Coffea humblotiana. Taxonomy (NCBI): domain Eukaryota; kingdom Viridiplantae; phylum Streptophyta; class Magnoliopsida; order Gentianales; family Rubiaceae; genus Coffea; species Coffea humblotiana. The sequence goes on along the minus strand of JACYVW010000052.1, from coordinate 181,010 downwards.
TATGTGATTGAGGTACGCTATATTTCCATTGACTACGTGGCTTGTTATGGTTATTTGAACTCTTAAATGTTTCAATGAATACTCAAAACGACTTTTCTAGGCGAGTGTGTACTTTATCGCACTCGACCTAAATGAACGTGAAATTTTCAATGATTGAATGATTGAATGTTACTTGTGCATGAATGTAAGCCTTCGGGCTGAACTGGGCCCTTGCCCTTGGTTATTGGTCGACTCGAGCCAGAAGCGGACTCGGTCGGGCGATTAGTGACCCTGGGTGAATGTTGGTATACTCGAGTATGACCACGACGTTGGCGGAGCGAGGGGAATGAAATGAATGAACGAATGACATGAAAATGAAGGAGTTTTCACTTACAAACATGTTTTTAATGATCGGAGAAATAAGGACAATGTTGAACGAATGAATGAACGAATGAATGAACGAATGGCTCCTCGTGAGCCCGTATCCTTTTAATGAATGTGTTACAATTGCTTTATATTGTAAATGTTTTCGAGATTTCATGCTATTACGTGTTAAATGCCTTGTTTAATTGTTTGGTTATGTATATAGAACCTCGCTGGGCTTCTAGCTCATTCCACGTCTTTTGTTTTCCTTAACAGGGGTTGCGAGCAAGGGCGAGAGACCTGTATAGTATAGTTTAGCCTTTGGTATTGTTTTGGCTTTTGATCTCGTTCTAGTGCTTGATTAGGGCTGGAATGTACTAAGAATTTAAAAGCTTATGTATATATGTGGGACTGTATTTTTGGTTGAGCTTGAGGTGAATGTAATTTTATGGTTCAAGATTGGGTTTCGTTTCCGCTTATTCTCGAGGCTTTATCTTACTTTCTTTGATGTGAGTGAACGAGTCCTGGCGAGAGCTGGGCAGGCGGTCCGCCGAACCCTTTGGTTCGCCTTAGGGTAAGGTGGGGCTGTCACAGGTGGTATCAGAGCTGCTTCGCGTGGTCTCTGCGCAGAGTGAGCTTGGGCCAAGTGGTGTATGGTCCTGATTCCGTGAATAAGTATGAAGGACTAAGTGTTCTTTTGAGCATAAGCTGTGAATCGTGCCTGTTATAAGTGTAAATCGTTTTTTTTTCATGGTACTGAGGACACTAGATATGTACGTCAGGTAGGAATCTCGATTGTAGATAATTTACTCTTGGGACTGCAGCTCGAGTGGTGAATTATCTCGGATTCTTGTACCCGAGTACGCAAGAGTTGAGAGTAATACTAAGGACTTGCGATCTTTTGTGGGGAGTAGGAATGGGCTAAAATTTGGTAAAAGTAAGTGTAAAAGGCTAATGGATGCCTAGATCGGGTAGTAAGGAAAGTGAGAGATCGATCGGGGAGTGTTTTAGCCGAGTGTGGATTGGCACGTCATGCTTTCTTCTTGTTTTACCCTATATTGTTACTGTATGTACTTGGTTGCTACTGTATCTATGTGGCTTGATTCTTGATTCTGTTTAACTCGATATATTTCCTTGCGTATTTGGTGTGTCATACCCTGCCACTTTAGTCAATTACTTGTTTGCATACTAAATCACTTTTGAAAAAAAAAAAAAAAAAAAAAAAGAGAGAAAAGGGAATGGACGGGAGACGTAGTCGCGGACGTGGAGCTAGTCGTGGCCGTGGGGCTAGGCAAGCTCAAGAACCTAGTAAAGAAAGAGCCACAGTAACTGAGCAAGAGAGTGGACCGAGGGTTGAGGCCGGAGATCAAGTGGCGACGGCGATACAACAAATGACTAGTATCCTCGCGCGATTGGTAGATCAACAAGGCCAATTGCCAGTAAATCAACCCCAGAACCCTGAGATAAGAGAAATAGGAGAGGATAAGGCTTTGGAAAGATTTCAAAAGTTTAATCCGCCTAAATTCCTTGGAGGACCTGATCCAGATATGGCCGAACAGTGGTTAGAAGCTATGATTAACATTTTTGCGGCCTTGAACTACACGGAGCAAAGACAAGTGAACTTTGCTGTATTTCAATTCGAAGGACCGGCCCGAGCGTGGTGGAATGTTATTAGGGCAAAATGGGAAAGAGAACAGACTGCCTGGACATGGGTGAACTTTATACGGGAATTTAACGAGAAGTACCTCCCACCTCTGGTCCAAGAAAGGAGGGAGGATGAATTTATTAGTCTGCGTCAGGGAACCCAAAGTGTGGCCGAGTACGAAACGAAATTCACTAAGCTGTCTAAGTTCGCCTCCGAATTAGTGGTTACGGAGAGAAGGAGGATAAGGCGGTTCATACAAGGCCTGAATTTGGAAATTCAAGAAGCTTTAGCGGCGGTTCAAATTAACACTTTTACGGAAGCTCTTGAGAAAGCACAAAGAATTGAGGACGCGAAAGCACAAGTAAAAGCTCTTCAAACGCGGAAAAGAGGTATACCTAGTAGCATACCTGAGGAATCTGGAGAAAGGATAACGCCCTCCAAAGTGCAAAAAGTAAACCCTTTCCCTCATCCACCCTGGACATTTTGGAGCACTACATGAGCGGTCTACAAAAGGAAGTCAAATAGGACCTGAGGAGACTTTTCGCGAAAGCCAAACAGTAGTTCCTCGTTTGGTTTGTGGATATTGTGGGAAGGCAAACCACACTGAGAATGATTGCTGGAGGAAAGGGCGGAAGTGTTTGAATTGTGGGAGTAGTGATCACCAACTGAGTACTTGCCCGAAGAAACAGCCACGAGAGACTAGTACTCAACCAGTGAGTGGAGCCAAACCAAAGTCAACCAATGAAAGAGGGAACCGAGCAAAAGCCCCAGCACAAGTATATGCCATAGATCAGCAACAAGCTCCGGGGCCACATGAAGATACGGAAGGTAAAATTTCGAGGACGAAATTTCTTAAGGGGGAGAGAGTGTGAGAACCCGAAAATTTTCACATTTTCAAGTATTATTTTTTTCTGTGCCTATATTTATACTGTCCTTTGAAAATATTAAATGTTTTGTACATTTTACAAGTAAGTACAATTTTTAAATCATTTTCCTAGTATAAGTTAGTGTACATAACTTGAAGTGCAATTGTTCGATGTGGGGCCCGCTAGTGCGATATAATTTTTCCGATTAGGTGATGAAATACTAAGTGATATTATTCTACATTGTGTTAGAAGATAATTGGAGGTTAGTTAGCTACTTGAATCATTGGAAGGAAGGAGATAAGCTTAGAAACTTCAAGAGGCCACATGTCATGTTTGGATTGGAGGTTGGACTTTGACCAAGAGAATTAACTTTCTTCAAAACCAAATTTTGACCAAAATTCCCTCATTTCTTTCCCTTGCCTTGGCCGAACTCTTGGAGAGAAAAACAAGAGAGAGAGCTCTTCCATTTCTAGCTTAAATCCTTGCTCAAATCTTGAGCTTTAACCAACCAAATTGAAAACTACACCATACAAGTGCTAGCTAAGAGAAATTGAAGGCCTTGGTGGAGTTGTTTTGGGAGGAGGAAGTCTAAGCTACCAACTTTCTTTGAGGTTTCAAGGTAAGATTGCTAAGAACACCCTTCTTTGGTTCCAATAGATGCTAATTAGTGGCCTATGGTGGCTTGCTAACATGATTAATGGATGATTTTGTGGATTAGTGGAGAGTTGGTTAGATTTCTGATTTATTGTGAATTTTCTGCCCTAATCTGATCAGTTCTGTTCGTCCATGATGGAGGCCGAATTGGCCTTAGCTCAAAACATGAAAGTTGTAGAGAATTAAGTGTAGATTATGCCTGTAAAATTTCAGCTCAATCGGAGCACGGTAGCCTGTGAAATGACTATTTTACCCCTGCTGCCCTGTTTCTGTCCGGAAATGATAATCAGCCCCTGTATTTGGCTCTTTTGGCTGGGAAGATTACTGAATTAGCTTTTGATGCCTTCTTAAGAATTGTAGCCTTGTATCTTAGCTTTCATATGGCTTTGGAATCAACTGAATCGGAGTTTTGTGTGCTGAGTTATGTTGGAATATTTGGGCCTGGTTTTGGATGGCTGTAAAGCTTCAATTGGTTGCATTTTAAGGGTGTTTGATATCTTATAGTTTGTGTATGCAATTGTGGTTGAAAATTGTGAGATTGGTGGTTGGTTGTAGGATGGAAAAGTAAGGAAAAACAAGGGGAAATGCTGTCCGTTTATTTTCTTGAACTTGAGTGAATGGATATGAGATTGGAATGTAGTTTTGTGATGCATTAGACTTATTTTGCTTACTTTGCTTAGAGTAACTTAGTGCCACTTTAGTAGAGTTATATGAGCTGTTTCACTTGCACTTGTACATTTCGTTTTAACCATGATGCTTAGTTCTAAATGTTAGTTTTGAACTTCAAATACGTGTTCATTTTCGTCCCGAAACAAAAGGAGTGGCCTAGGGTTTCTCGGCCGCAAAACCTAATTTTAACGCGCAAGGTTTTAAGTGTGAATTCAAGGTATTTGACTACCTTTTCCATATGATTTTTAACCAAAATACTTGTTATATATTAATTCTTTGCAAATGTGTTAGTTTTGAGCCAAAAACACGTTTTACGAAAAATGGAGAAATTCTACTGTTCACTATCCGGCCGCATATCCGGCCAAGTTCTGGCCGGATTCTGACGTGGCACTATTCCGAATTTTCCGATGAAATTTTCTAAAACTCTTTTGAGGTTAATTCTATGTTTGGTTTGAGAAAACCTTTAGTTACTCATTTCCTTTGATCAAAATGTACTCTTTCCACTTCTAAAATCATACTTTTACTTTGTATTAGTTTTATTCGGATTTCTTTGACTCACCCACATATTTTGATGATAGAACCATAATATTTTCTCATGATTGTTATTAGGGTTTCTTGGTGACCAAAGTTGATATCCGGAGGGATACTTTGGACGTAATTTTGCTTAATTAGGTGAGTGTTCTATATACGATTTGTTTTTAATGACTATGTGAATTGTTGTGACTATTTGGATTGTTGCCTTGTTATGTGATTGAGGTACGCTATATTTCCATTGACTACGTGGCTTGTTATGGTTATTTGAACTCTTAAATGTTTCAATGAATACTCAAAACGACTTTTCTAGGCGAGTGTGTACTTTATCGCACTCGACCTAAATGAACGTGAAATTTTCAATGATTGAATGATTGAATGTTACTTGTGCATGAATGTAAGCCTTCGGGCTGAACTGGGCCCTTGCCCTTGGTTATTGGTCGACTCGAGCCAGAAGCGGACTCGGTCGGGCGATTAGTGACCCTGGGTGAATGTTGGTATACTCGAGTATGACCACGACGTTGGCGGAGCGAGGGGAATGAAATGAATGAACGAATGACATGAAAATGAAGGAGTTTTCACTTACAAACATGTTTTTAATGATCGGAGAAATAAGGACAATGTTGAACGAATGAATGAACGAATGAATGAACGAATGGCTCCTCGTGAGCCCGTATCCTTTTAATGAATGTGTTACAATTGCTTTATATTGTAAATGTTTTCGAGATTTCATGCTATTACGTGTTAAATGCCTTGTTTAATTGTTTGGTTATGTATATAGAACCTCGCTGGGCTTCTAGCTCATTCCACGTCTTTTGTTTTCCTTAACAGGGGTTGCGAGCAAGGGCGAGAGACCTGTATAGTATAGTTTAGCCTTTGGTATTGTTTTGGCTTTTGATCTCGTTCTAGTGCTTGATTAGGGCTGGAATGTACTAAGAATTTAAAAGCTTATGTATATATGTGGGACTGTATTTTTGGTTGAGCTTGAGGTGAATGTAATTTTATGGTTCAAGATTGGGTTTCGTTTCCGCTTATTCTCGAGGCTTTATCTTACTTTCTTTGATGTGAGTGAACGAGTCCTGGCGAGAGCTGGGCAGGCGGTCCGCCGAACCCTTTGGTTCGCCTTAGGGTAAGGTGGGGCTGTCACAGGTGGTATCAGAGCTGCTTCGCGTGGTCTCTGCGCGGAGTGAGCTTGGGCCAAGTGGTGTATGGTCCTGATTCCGTGAATAAGTATGAAGGACTAAGTGTTCTTTTGAGCATAAGCTGTGAATCGTGCCTGTTATAAGTGTAAATCGTTTTTTTTTCATGGTACTGAGGACACTAGATATGTACGTCAGGTAGGAATCTCGATTGTAGATAATTTACTCTTGGGACTGCAGCTCGAGTGGTGAATTATCTCGGATTCTTGTACCCGAGTACGCAAGAGTTGAGAGTAATACTAAGGACTTGCGATCTTTTGTGGGGAGTAGGAATGGGCTAAAATTTGGTAAAAGTAAGTGTAAAAGGCTAATGGATGCCTAGATCGGGTAGTAAGGAAAGTGAGAGATCGATCGGGGAGTGTTTTAGCCGAGTGTGGATTGGCACGTCATGCTTTCTTCTTGTTTTACCCTATATTGTTACTGTATGTACTTGGTTGCTACTGTATCTATGTGGCTTGATTCTTGATTCTGTTTAACTCGATATATTTCCTTGCGTATTTGGTGTGTCATACCCTGCCACTTTAGTCAATTACTTGTTTGCATACTAAATCACTTTTGAAAAAAAAAAAAAAAAGAGAGAAAAGGGAATGGACGGGAGACGTAGTCGCGGACGTGGAGCTAGTCGTGGCCGTGGGGCTAGGCAAGCTCAAGAACCTAGTAAAGAAAGAGCCACAGTAACTGAGCAAGAGAGTGGACCGAGGGTTGAGGCCGGAGATCAAGTGGCGACGGCGATACAACAAATGACTAGTATCCTCGCGCGATTGGTAGATCAACAAGGCCAATTGCCAGTAAATCAACCCCAGAACCCTGAGATAAGAGAAATAGGAGAGGATAAGGCTTTGGAAAGATTTCAAAAGTTTAATCCGCCTAAATTCCTTGGAGGACCTGATCCAGATATGGCCGAACAGTGGTTAGAAGCTATGATTAACATTTTTGCGGCCTTGAACTACACGGAGCAAAGACAAGTGAACTTTGCTGTATTTCAATTCGAAGGACCGGCCCGAGCGTGGTGGAATGTTATTAGGGCAAAATGGGAAAGAGAACAGACTGCCTGGACATGGGTGAACTTTATACGGGAATTTAACGAGAAGTACCTCCCACCTCTGGTCCAAGAAAGGAGGGAGGATGAATTTATTAGTCTGCGTCAGGGAACCCAAAGTGTGGCCGAGTACGAAACGAAATTCACTAAGCTGTCTAAGTTCGCCTCCGAATTAGTGGTTACGGAGAGAAGGAGGATAAGGCGGTTCATACAAGGCCTGAATTTGGAAATTCAAGAAGCTTTAGCGGCGGTTCAAATTAACACTTTTACGGAAGCTCTTGAGAAAGCACAAAGAATTGAGGACGCGAAAGCACAAGTAAAAGCTCTTCAAACGCGGAAAAGAGGTATACCTAGTAGCATACCTGAGGAATCTGGAGAAAGGATAACGCCCTCCAAAGTGCAAAAAGTAAACCCTTTCCCTCATCCACCCTGGACATTTGGAGCACTACATGAGCGGTCTACAAAAGGAAGTCAAATAGGACCTGAGGAGACTTTTCGCGAAAGCCAAACAGTAGTTCCTCGTTTGGTTTGTGGATATTGTGGGAAGGCAAACCACACTGAGAATGATTGCTGGAGGAAAGGGCGGAAGTGTTTGATTTGTGGGAGTAGTGATCACCAACTGAGTACTTGCCCGAAGAAACAGCCACGAGAGACTAGTACTCAACCAGTGAGTGGAGCCAAACCAAAGTCAACCAATGAAAGAGGGAACCGAGCAAAAGCCCCAGCACAAGTATATGCCATAGATCAGCAACAAGCTCCGGGGCCACATGAAGATACGGAAGGTAAAATTTCGAGGACGAAATTTCTTAAGGGGGAGAGAGTGTGAGAACCCGAAAATTTTCACATTTTCAAGTATTATTTTTTTCTGTGCCTATATTTATACTGTCCTTTGAAAATATTAAATGTTTTGTACATTTTACAAGTAAGTACAATTTTTAAATCATTTTCCTAGTATAAGTTAGTGTACATAACTTGAAGTGCAATTGTTCGATGTGGGGCCCGCTAGTGCGATATAATTTTTCCGATTAGGTGATGAAATACTAAGTGATATTATTCTACATTGTGTTAGAAGATAATTGGAGGTTAGTTAGCTACTTGAATCATTGGAAGGAAGGAGATAAGCTTAGAAACTTCAAGAGGCCACATGTCATGTTTGGATTGGAGGTTGGACTTTGACCAAGAGAATTAACTTTCTTCAAAACCAAATTTTGACCAAAATTCCCTCATTTCTTTCCCTTGCCTTGGCCGAACTCTTGGAGAGAAAAACAAGAGAGAGAGCTCTTCCATTTCTAGCTTAAATCCTTGCTCAAATCTTGAGCTTTAACCAACCAAATTGAAAACTACACCATACAAGTGCTAGCTAAGAGAAATTGAAGGCCTTGGTGGAGTTGTTTTGGGAGGAGGAAGTCTAAGCTACCAACTTTCTTTGAGGTTTCAAGGTAAGATTGCTAAGAACACCCTTCTTTGGTTCCAATAGATGCTAATTAGTGGCCTATGGTGGCTTGCTAACATGATTAATGGATGATTTTGTGGATTAGTGGAGAGTTGGTTAGATTTCTGATTTATTGTGAATTTTCTGCCCTAATCTGATCAGTTCTGTTCGTCCATGATGGAGGCCGAATTGGCCTTAGCTCAAAACATGAAAGTTGTAGAGAATTAAGTGTAGATTATGCCTGTAAAATTTCACCTCAATCGGAGCACGGTAGCCTGTGAAATGACTATTTTACCCCTGCTGCCCTGTTTCTGTCCGGAAATGATAATCAGCCCCTGTATTTGGCTCTTTTGGCTGGGAAGATTACTGAATTAGCTTTTGATGCCTTCTTAAGAATTGTAGCCTTGTATCTTAGCTTTCATATGGCTTTGGAATCAACTGAATCGGAGTTTTGTGTGCTGAGTTATGTTGGAATATTTGGGCCTGGTTTTGGATGGCTGTAAAGCTTCAATTGGTTGCATTTTAAGGGTGTTTGATATCTTATAGTTTGTGTATGCAATTGTGGTTGAAAATTGTGAGATTGGTGGTTGGTTGTAGGATGGAAAAGTAAGGAAAAACAAGGGGAAATGCTGTCCGTTTATTTTCTTGAACTTGAGTGAATGGATATGAGATTGGAATGTAGTTTTGTGATGCATTAGACTTATTTTGCTTACTTTGCTTAGAGTAACTTAGTGCCACTTTAGTAGAGTTATATGAGCTGTTTCACTTGCACTTGTACATTTCGTTTTAACCATGATGCTTAGTTCTAAATGTTAGTTTTGAACTTCAAATACGTGTTCATTTTCGTCCCGAAACAAAAGGAGTGGCCTAGGGTTTCTCGGCCGCAAAACCTAATTTTAACGCGCAAGGTTTTAAGTGTGAATTCAAGGTATTTGACTACCTTTTCCATATGATTTTTAACCAAAATACTTGTTATATATTAATTCTTTGCAAATGTGTTAGTTTTGAGCCAAAAACACGTTTTACGAAAAATGGAGAAATTCTACTGTTCACTATCCGGCCGCATATCCGGCCAAGTTCTGGCCGGATTCTGACGTGGCACTATTCCGAATTTTCCGATGAAATTTTCTAAAACTCTTTTGAGGTTAATTCTATGTTTGGTTTGAGAAAACCTTTAGTTACTCATTTCCTTTGATCAAAATGTACTCTTTCCACTTCTAAAATCATACTTTTACTTTGTATTAGTTTTATTCGGATTTCTTTGACTCACCCACATATTTTGATGATAGAACCATAATATTTTCTCATGATTGTTATTAGGGTTTCTTGGTGACCAAAGTTGATATCCGGAGGGATACTTTGGACGTAATTTTGCTTAATTAGGTGAGTGTTCTATATACGATTTGTTTTTAATGACTATGTGAATTGTTGTGACTATTTGGATTGTTGCCTTGTTATGTGATTGAGGTACGCTATATTTCCATTGACTACGTGGCTTGTTATGGTTATTTGAACTCTTAAATGTTTCAATGAATACTCAAAACGACTTTTCTAGGCGAGTGTGTACTTTATCGCACTCGACCTAAATGAACGTGAAATTTTCAATGATTGAATGATTGAATGTTACTTGTGCATGAATGTAAGCCTTCGGGCTGAACTGGGCCCTTGCCCTTGGTTATTGGTCGACTCGAGCCAGAAGCGGACTCGGTCGGGCGATTAGTGACCCTGGGTGAATGTTGGTATACTCGAGTATGACCACGACGTTGGCGGAGCGAGGGGAATGAAATGAATGAACGAATGACATGAAAATGAAGGAGTTTTCACTTACAAACATGTTTTTAATGATCGGAGAAATAAGGACAATGTTGAACGAATGAATGAACGAATGAATGAACGAATGGCTCCTCGTGAGCCCGTATCCTTTTAATGAATGTGTTACAATTGCTTTATATTGTAAATGTTTTCGAGATTTCATGCTATTACGTGTTAAATGCCTTGTTTAATTGTTTGGTTATGTATATAGAACCTCGCTGGGCTTCTAGCTCATTCCACGTCTTTTGTTTTCCTTAACAGGGGTTGCGAGCAAGGGCGAGAGACCTGTATAGTATAGTTTAGCCTTTGGTATTGTTTTGGCTTTTGATCTCGTTCTAGTGCTTGATTAGGGCTGGAATGTACTAAGAATTTAAAAGCTTATGTATATATGTGGGACTGTATTTTTGGTTGAGCTTGAGGTGAATGTAATTTTATGGTTCAAGATTGGGTTTCGTTTCCGCTTATTCTCGAGGCTTTATCTTACTTTCTTTGATGTGAGTGAACGAGTCCTGGCGAGAGCTGGGCAGGCGGTCCGCCGAACCCTTTGGTTCGCCTTAGGGTAAGGTGGGGCTGTCACAGCTAACCAGTCCATTCCTAGGATCACATCATACCCCTTAATCGCTAAACCCATCAGATCGGCTAGTAATTTCCGTTCACCAACCTATATCTCACAATCTCTATATATCAAGTTAGCTAGTAAGTTTTGATCCCCAGTAGGCGTCCTAACCTCCAAATCATAAGGTAACTTAATTGGCTTCAAGTCTATTCGCCCCATAAAGTTTGGGTTTACAAAAGAATGTGTTGTACCCGAATCAATTAAAACCTTAGCTAAACGGTGGAAAATAGGGATTGTACCTTCAACCACCTCAGTTGCATCGGGAATCTGTTGATGATCCAGTGCATAAACCCTAACTGGTACTCTAGGTCGACTTACCTCAGTACTAGTCTGCTTAGAGGTTGACTTTTCTGGCCTTTGAGTGTTACTTCCTATTTTTGGCGCCTTCGGACAACTCGCGAATTGGTGTTCAGCACTACCACAGAACAAACACTTTCCTGAATTTCTCCAACATTCATTCTCCGGATGATTTAGTTTGCCACAATAACCACAAATAACTTGAAGGGTTACGGCTCAACCACTAGAGGGCACTCCCCTCGCTTGAACTGGTCCACTACAACCTCCCCTGGATAAAGCTCCTCTTGAAGCTCCAGCAATCCTTACTCCTCCCATTCCCCTTGCCATCTTGGAAGGTGGGGTACTCTTACTAGCCTATCCAGAAGTATGACTAGAAAAATTCTTTTTCTTAGAGTGAAAGTCCCCAACTTGTGTTCTTGCACTCTCAACTCTCTGTACTTTCTCTAAAGCTTCAGTAAACGTAGAGATTTGGGCTGTAGCCAAGCTCTCCTGAATCTCCACATTAAGCCCTTGAACAAACCGTTTTATCCTTTTCCGCTCATAGGTCACCAATTCGGGAGCGTACTTAGAGAGTTTAGTGAATTTTCCTTCATACTAAGCTACACTAAGAGTTCCTTGTCTCAACTTGATAAACTCATCCTCCCGCTTCTCTTGGATTAGAGGCAGAAGAAATTTTTCATTAAACTCCCTCGTAAAGTTTTCCCAATTCCAAGGGGTTTGGGTTCTCTCCCACTTTCCCTTTATCATGTCCCACCAAGCACGGGCTACTTCCTCAAATTGGAAAGCAGCAAAGTTCACTCGCCTATCTTCGGTATAATCTAAGGCGGCGAATATGTTGGTCATCCTTTCCAACTAGTTCTCCGCTACCTCAGGATTAGATTCTCCAGTGACCTTAGGTGGGTTAAACTTTAGAAACCTCTCCAAGGCTCTATCCTCTCCTCTATCCTGTCTCCCAAGTTGGTTAAGTGGTCCTGGTCCCTGTCTCTCAACTAATCGTTCTAGGATATCAGTCATCCTATTAATGGCAGTAGCCACTTGGTTACCCTCTAGATTCTCTCGTCCTTGGGTCGGTCTAGTTGCCGATCCCTGGTCATTCCCGTGAGGTTGGGTTTGTCTAGCCCCTCGCCCACGACCTCGACCACTCCTTCGTCCGTCCATAATTCTAGTTATGCCAAGTGCAAGAAATAAAAGCAATTATGCGAGGAAATACTTAGAATAAAAACCAATCATGACATCATCGAGAATAACAATAATTTACATATATTAGCACTTTTGAAGTCCATACAATTAGCAAGTCATGGGGTATTACAAAAATATAGCACACAGGTGCCACAGAGGTACTTTTAGTCATGTGCGACTAAAGTAAAATCAAGTGCCTCAAAAATAGGCCACACAGTTAAACAAAATACAATGGCCTTGGCACTAGCATCACCCCAACTATTTCTAACTACAAAAGTCAAAAGGTCGATCACTCTAAGTCTAGTCCTCAGGGGCTATGATGTGTGCACGGATGGCGGCCTTGACTCAAGGTTTCCATAGGAACATTGAAGGCTTGGGAGTTGCTAATCAAGGCATCTACACATTGATCCTAGTCAAGGAAGCATCAAGCGCGGCCTTGACTACTTGGGCCGGACCACTAGGAATGTTAGCATTGTTAGTCGTATGAGTTGTTAGTTGATTTGATTGTTATTGAGTCGTTAGTGATTAGTGGCTTGTTAGCCGTCCTTTAAATTAGTAGTTTCATTAAGTATGGACTTAAATAAGTCGACCCAACTCTTGCTTAAAAGTATGGACCGAATTTCCTTTCTAGATTAAGTAGATGGGCCGCCAATCCTTGACCAAATTGGATTAGGTCTCTAGCCTATAAAAAGGCATCTCATGTACTAGTTAAAGGGTAGACACTTTTATCAATAAAATTCTGTTTTAGTTCTCTTCCATTATTGAAAGAAGACGGTTCCTTTTACTTGCATTGGCAAGGGTTCTTGAGCAATGTCGCCATTGTCCTTGATTGTTCCACCAACCTATCCACTAGAGTATCCACCTCGATTGGAGTCGTCGTTCTACCACCTTGATTCAAGTCATGTCATCCTTCTTGAGTCTAGGAGTCGCAATCCAAACGGTTGGAAATCTCGTTAGATCCTTGGGCAAACGTGCTACGTGTCTCAAAACGAGTTGATCGAGGAGCGTATCAGTTGGCTTCAGAGCATAGGTTGAGGTACCTTTCGTTATATCCATGTTTTTCGTTGTTGTGTCATCTAGGGTTTTGTGTTTTTCCGCTGCCTTGTTAAAAAAAAAAAAGAAGAAAGAAAAAAAAATTCTGTCCGTACCTTTGTTGTTCCTTGTTGCATCAAATTTCTGTTCGTTTGTTGTGTCTCATCGTTGCTCGTTGGGTTGAATTCTGTCCGAAGTCTTGTGTTTCCTTGTGTCGCAAATCAGTCCACGGTTTGGCACTTCGTTGGGGTCAATTTCTGTCCGTGGTGTTTGCTCCTTCATTGGCGTGAATTCTGGTCTTGTGTTGTGTCTTGTTGTCCGAAGTTGCTGCCCAAATTTGTCGTGTCATGTCCAACAAGAAAACAAAAGAGGGAACAAGCTTGGTGGCGGCTAGGGTTTCCTTGCCGCGCTAGGGTTACCTTCGCCCAAATCTGTCCAAGTTTGTCGTGAGTCATCCAAGTTGTTTTACTAAATTTTCAAATCTGATTTTTGGTAAAACTTGTTGGTGTTTGTGAATCTTGAAGGAAACCTACAAGAATCTAGGGGTTCTTGAATTTCTTGACCACAATCTTGAAGTTCTTGATAACTTACTTATGAATTCTTGAAGTTCTTGAAGGTGTCTTGTGCTATTGAATTGGCCGCACACAAATCTGGAAAAACAATAATCCATTCGGTCAAAGCTTTGTGTTGTGTTTGTTTGTTACAAGTCAAAAAGAAAAAAACGGAACAAAATAGAAACGAAAAAAAAGAGAAGGAAGGATCGGTTGGCAAAACACAACAAGAGAGAAAAAAAAAAGAAGGAAGGCAACCGAATTGTGGGAAGGAAATTTCTGATTTGCGCAATCCTTCTTGGAGTGGAATTTGGAACCTTCTAAAAGTTGTTACAAGAAGGAAAGGGGTTCCCAAAAGGTTTCCTAAACCAAATCTGATTTGTGCAATCCTTCTTGGAGTAGAATTTGGAAGTTCCTAAAAGTTGTTACAAGAAGAAAAGGTTTTCCAAAAGGTTTCCAAAAACTAACTTATTTCCAAATTCAATTAGGAAACTAGTGGACAGCTTGGATAACTCTCCTATTTCCACTTGACTAAGTCCATTCCAATTAGGAAACTTACAAATCTCGCATTTGCTTATTTCCTTTTCCTATTTTCGCAACTTCCAAATCTGTCCACCTTAGGAAACGGTCAAAAAACCATCCACCACTGTATCCAAATTGTTTCCAAATTGTGTCTTTGCTCTTGGTTACTCTTGTGCTACAGTTGGGTGAACAATTTGAGGGTTTTATGCGGCATTTCTCAAGTTACTCAATCCGGCAAGGTAAGGAATTTTGGTAAGCTTATTTGAGTGATACACGAGTGATGAGCACATACACGCTGTCGTGAGGAATCTCTTTTTCTTTGCTAACCATTTTGGCAGGTCACGTAATCATGCCTAGGGGAGTTGCCTCTTACTCATACAACCAAGAATTCTTGGAGAATGAGCCTCTCAAGAGGAGGGGTTCCAAGCGGCCTACTCCCAAGCCCTCTACTAGTTCCATGGAATCTAGTTCACAACATGAGTTTCGTTCACTCGGGGAGGAGATGGAACGTTACCGTGCTTCGTGTGTATATGAAAGGTATAAACGAGATTGTGATGAGTATGAGAAGGAGCAAAGAAGTTTGCGCAGAGCATCTAAATCGAGGTCAACCTCAAGCAAATGAGATTCATCTAAGAAGTACCTTGACAATCAAGACAAGGAGTTCGAGAATTCTCGAATTGAGTCAAAACTTCGTGAATCAAAGGATGAATTCTGAAGTCGGACTAAAGCATTGGTTGATTCTATGATGGAAAGACTTAGCCAAGTGCTGGATTCCCACTTGGAGCAACTTAATCATGTGTCAACCGGTGGTAATAAAGGGAAAATTCATCCTAGTCCCTCGTTGATTGAAGAGCCATATATGAATGAGTTGCAGCCGAGCCATGAACATGAGCGAGTTGCAGCCGAGCCATGAACATGAGCTAGACAATGAAAATCCAAACTCAAGTGCAATGAATGAACAATGGTCCGAGAAGAATGGAGTGGGACAAGGCAAGAATAATTTGGCCTTATTGACGAGTAACGAGGAGGAGTTGGCCGTGTTTACAAAGGCCGAAAGTGTGAACATTTTGTTTGCTAACCGGCTAACATGTGTTTTGTTTATTATCTCTTCATTTGTGCAGATTAAACAAAGCCAAATAGAGTTGGTCATGGCATGTTCCATCCCGAAGTCACTTGGACACCTTGTGAGTTTCCATGGAGTTTGTCTTCTAGGAACTAAATCTCTTTGGTATCAATTCATGGAACAATGTCCATTCAAACTTATCCGCGCCATTGGAGGATTCATTCGAGCACATCTTAAAAGGGAAATTCCAGATTCTATTTCTTGTTCTCTACCTATGGTTCATTCATCACCTTTGCCTTATTTTGAGCATGTTACTAGAGCTAACTCCTGTTGCTCTTATGTAGGTGTTGATGAGAAGTGTAAAGGACTAGCACTGGAATCTCAAGTTGAATCAATTGGTGGAAGGAATATTGAAGTGTCAAGGGGAGTTTTCTCATTTAAATCTTGTTCTACATCTTCTTACCATCTAGCTAATAATGTCCCATTAGTTCTTTACCCGATTTCTGATTTGTTTCAAGTTGAAGGTTATTTTGTTTTTGTAGGTTGTAACGCTGTCCAAAATTTCCCAACTATGATTAAAGACTTGAAACCCGATTTCGTGCTTATTCCTGCTAAAAGTGGTGCGCGTTCGTGCTTCTTCACATGTCCAAAAACTGGTCACCATGAGCTTACTTTACCAACTCCAACTTGCGCAAATTCGTGCGATTCGTATGGAGTGCGTTTCACTTCATTGCTGCCACTTATGTCGGGTGATGCCCACAAATGTGTCAATCAAGATCCGAATGTTGGTCTTACCTCGCTGGTTTGTGCTTCTAGGGAAGTGCAACCCGATTGGTTCAATGTTCCACCTCCAGATAGGCAAGTTGTGCCAAATCAGCGACAACCAGGGAAGAATTATACCACCTTGCACAACCAGATTCGGGATTTTTCTAGCTTCCATGAACATCATTATGAAGTGCACGTGAATGGTAAGCTATTGCATAGTTTTCCACCTATAACTACTAACTATGGAATTTATTGTGTAGGTGACATCATGACAGTCCATGCTCGACGGCTAATTAGAGAGTTTTGGGTTGCAACCTGGAATTTTCGCAAGCCTTACACGCTCTTTCCTACCTTGGCGAATGACCTTGTTTGAGAGCCTCATGAAGCTGACCAAACGGCATTTAACTTGGCTCGTGACCCTTCATTTCTTTCCAAAGTGGTTGTCCTCTAAGCGTACCGTCGATTTGTGGCCAAATCACTTTCAAGAGGAGGGGAATGATACAAACATGAAGATCATCCTCCAAACTATTGAGTCAAATGAAGAGTGGCTGCAATCTGTTTCTCGTTCCGAGAGCTCCACCGTGTCAACAACAATGCTTACAAATTGGAGTTACCTGGGGAGTGCAATGTTAACACGACTTTCAATGTCGCGGACTTGAGCCCATTCCGTGATGAGGAGGATCTAGATTTGAGGACAAATCCTTCCCAAGTGGAGGGGACTGATGTGTGCACGGATGGCGGCCTTGACTCAAGGTTTCCATAGGAACATTGAAGGCTTGGGAGTTGCTAATCAAGGCATCTACACATTGATCCTAGTCAAGGAAGCATCAAGCGCGGCCTTGACTACTTGGGCCGACCACTAGGAATGTTAGCATTGTTAGTCGTATGAGTTGTTAGTTGATTTGATTGTTATTGAGTCGTTAGTGATTAGTGGCTTGTTAGCCGTCCTTTAAATTAGTAGTTTCATTAAGTATGGACTTAAATAAGTCTGCCCAACTCTTGCTTAAAAGTGTGGACCGAATTTCCTTTCTAGATTAAGTAGATGGGCCGCCAATCCTTGACCAAAATGGATTAGGTCCCTAGGTCTCTAGCCAATAAAAAGGCATCTCATGTACTAGTTAAAGGATAGACACTTTTATCAATAAAATTCTGTTTTAGTTCTTTTCCATTATTGAGAGAAGACGGTTCCTTTTATTTGCATTGGCAAGGGTTCTTGAGCAATCTCGCGATTGTCCTTGATTGTTCCACCAACCTATCCACTAGAGTATCCACCTCGATTGGAGTCGTCGTTCTACCACCTTGATTCAAGTCGTGTCATCCTTCTTGAGTCTAGGAGTCGCAATCCAAACGGTTGGAAACCTCGCTAGATCCTTGGGCAAACGTGCTACATGTCTCGAAACGAGTTGATCGAGGAGCGTATCAGGTGATCAGGTGGAACCTCCTCCTCGGGGTCCTCCTCTGGATCCTCCTCAGCGCCCTCCTGAACTGGACTCTGTACAACCTCCATTACCTCATCAATCAGCATAGTGGCATCAGCCATGATCCCGGAAGCCCGATCACGGATCTCCTCGCCTATCCTAGTAAGTCGAGCCCTAACTCTCTGAAGCTCATCACGGGCGGCCTCAACCCTAGCCACCTCGTCCACTAATGTCCCCTCGAGCTCGGCAATCCTATCATTCTGAGCATTCACCATAATGCTTAGCTCCTCCACCTCCTGAAGTAGAGATCGGTTGGTATCCACCAACTGGCGACGCTCATCATCCAGAGCAAATACAAGGTGATTCGGGTAAGTGTATGTCGTCCTACAGACACATCTGGGAAACCTAGTGGAGGGTGAGTAACGCACACGAGCTCCTCCACCCCGTACGCTATAGTAAATGGACCTAAGGGGCTCCACATGGACATTACCATTAGCAGCAGGTCCTCCATGACCATCCTCCATCCCTGCAAAACTACCACAATTTTCGGGTTAGAAACTTAGAGTCACTAACTCACTCAAATATAACTGAGGGTATAACTAGGTTATCTCATTCCTATTCTTAGAAGTAAAGTCCCTAATACAACTCCCAAATAGATCTCTAACCTAGCGCTCTGATACCAACTGTGACGCCCCCACTTCTCCCTAAGGCGAACCAAAGGGTATCGGCGGGACTCAATACAATTCAAGTTCAAACTTAAAGATACAATACTAACAAAGAAGCCGGAATAAAGGTACGAAGTCATTTCCATACATGAACATTCAACCTTACATCACAAGTTCAAGATACATCCCCTTTTCAAAATATACAACTTCCAAACTATCTAGTCAAATACATTCAAATCCCTAATCAAAAGTTCATCCAAAAGGCTTCTCTGAGTGTCACTCCATATCGGTTCCTGTTAAGGAAAACAAATCTACCGGGTGAGCAATTGCTCGTGAGGCCAAGAAACACACATGCAAGCATGTAGTCCAAGTAGCAATCGTATTTAGCAAATAAAACAATAGTATTCAAGTAATTAACAATTTGAGTGAGAAAGGTAAACAGAAACAATTCAAAAATACAGAAACTTTCAGGAGCTATATTCCACTGGCACGATCCAAAACCTCCACGAGTTGACACTCCGTCAAACGGGTAGGTTATAATCCATAGAACTTCACTTACGCGTTCCCCGTTCACCGTTACTCCCCCTGTTCCGGGCCCGTACTTCTTTTATATTAGGAGATACTACTCGAGTATGCCAAGCGAGATCTCTCCAATAGATCACGCTTATTGTGACAGCCCCACCTTCCCCTAAGGCGAACCAAAGGGTTTGGCGGACCGCCTGCCAACTCTCGCCAGGACTACAAAGTTGAATAACACAAACCCTAGATTACGCACGATCGAAACCAAAGAAAACAAACACTCGGAGACTACTATGCCGATTACACACAACTAAAATGTTCCGAATGATTACAAGTAGTATCTCAAACAAATACACCTAATATACATGCTTAAACACTTAAGTACATACATAGAAAGTTGTACAAGTCAAAATGTGATACTTAATAAAAGTAACTAGGGTTTTGATTACAAAAGAGCGTAACAAAATAACATTTACACTAGCTTGACACTTTCTTCAAAATCATGGTTCAAAAGTGTTGTTTCCTGTAAGGAAAACAAAGATAACGGGAAGGGGTGAGCTTACACTCAATGAGGCACCAGAAGTATAAGTAGTCATGAATCATGGCATTTCACGTATCAATCATGCAGTTATACACACCAGATAGGGACATAAATAAACATTTAAAATGGAAAGGATACAGGTGGCTCTCAGGAGCCAAAATGCCCAATTGCGATACTTGATCCAAACCCGTTGACTCTCCGTCAACATAGATAGCACCAACATGTCCGTAGACCCCACTTTACACCGAATTCCGTCCACCAAACATACCCCTTACCGGGCCCGAACACCTCAACAGTAACAGTGGGTGGTAATACTCGAGTATACCGAAAATCCAGAGTCTCAATTACCCAAGGATTTCTTAGAAACAGACTACTGTGGTTCGTTATCTAATCGACCAGGCCCTTACCGGCTCGACTCGAATAACTAGCCACAGGATTTGAGCTCAGAGGTAACAGAAAGGTCGTTGGATGCAATGTCCAAACGGCAGTAGATTAAGCATAGATAACAGATTCAAAATTTTCCACAGTAAATAGGCATACTGACAAGAGAACAAAGGTGATAAAGTACACCCTTGTCTCAACGGAATAAACAGATAGTACAGTCATTCAAATTACAGATTTCATGAACAGAAACCAAGCTAAGCAACAAAGGAGGGGAGTGGTACACTCACCAGTTCAAGTGCAGATACTTCAAAAGTTTTCACCCAAAATGACTTTAATCGCCCAGAAACCCTAAAATAGCCAAAGTAAACAATTGAGGTTTTCACATCCCAAATTCTAGTAAATGAAACGCACAAGTGAGGCTCGATTACAAGTCGTATGCCTATTCAAATGAACTACGAATGCAAGGTTGCAAAAAACGTGATTTTGGAACAAAAAGGTAACGAGAGGATCTAGAGGCTTGAACGACCCAAAAGCCCTTCATCTATCCAGAATCAACTCAAACTTGAGGAACTAAGCGGCCTAGAAAATTGGACAGCATTTCCCCTTAATATTCATACTTTTCCATCCTACAAGCAACACCAAATCTCATCTCAAACCAACCACAATTGCACATATAATTCATAGGCAATAAAACACATCTAATTAGGGCCACAATACCCTTCAAATAAGCCAATTGATAGTTCCAAAATCAATCACAATTAAACTCCACATCCATCAAAGATAGCCCCTTGGCTCAAGTCCACGCCTTAGGTTACGAATATCATGTCAAGCAAAGACAATTCTATAATCATCAAGTTCCACGCACCTTTCGGTATAATAACCACAACCGAAGCTACACTTATCCGATTGAGACGAATCTTATGGCGATTCGAAACCAAGAAATATACCTACATTTCTTATGAAGACCTCCAAAACCAGATCATACATTTTCATGGTCAAAAATCGAAATTTCAGAGAGAACAGAAAACTGTCCGTCAAACAAGGCTTGTGGGCAGTCAAGGGTATTTTGGTCATTTCACAAGTTACGATGCTCCAATTGAGCTGAAATTTTACCAGTAGCTAACTAACTCAATTTCCTACGACTTTCATGTTTTGAGCAAGGGCTGATTTGGTCTCCCTCAAGGACGAGCATACAGTGCAAAAACAGGGCAGATTACTACCACATGTAACCCTAAGCTGGAATTTTGTGCACAAAGCTGAAATTTTCCGCAAGTAACCACAATTAACACACACTAGCTCCAATTCTATACCATATTAAGCCATCAATTCAAGCCAACTATGATCATCATATGAAAACAGAAAAATTCCCAAGAAAATAAGAAATTCACCTAACTTCACTTTAATCCATAAAACTATCCATAAAACAAGCTCCTTAACCACCACAAGGCACTAATTCACCATTATTATGAACAAAAGTTAAGGTTCCAAGCAAAATACCTTAATCCTCGAGAAAGATGGTAGCTTAGCCTTCTTCTTCCCAAATTTATTCCACTAGAAGCTTTAATCCTCCTTGGTTAGTACTTCTATGGAAGGGTTTGCGATTTGATCGGTTAGAACTCAAGTTTTGGACAAGAATTTGGAAGAAAAGTTGGAGCTTTCTTTCCCTTTTTTTTCCCTCAAAATTTCGGCCAAGAGCATACAAAAATGAAGATGATTTTGGTCAAATTAAGCTTTTGGTAAAGTTAAAGGAAAGTTAGGCAAGTTTAGTCCAATAAGAACGCGACACGTGGCACTTTTGGATTTCTTTCTTATCCTTTAGCTTACTAATGACCAAATATATAACCAACCTCTAATTATCACTTAGCACCTAGTAATTTAATGCCTTACTACACAACTTAACCTAATTGGCCGAATTTCTCTCACTTAACGCACTAGCAGGTCCCACATCCGCTATTCGCTCCAAATCCCTCGTGAACTCACTTATACTAGAAAAATGTTTTAGAAAACCATATTCACTTATAAAATGTCCAGAAAATTAAGGTAGTAGAATAAAATAAAGAAAATGCATGTAAAGAAATAGAATTAAACGATATGAAATAGGAAAATTTTACGGGTCCTCACACTTATACACTTTTCCCATGGCTCACCAAGGTTCCCGACCAATCCCATGGCGGCTCGAGTCCAAGGTTGGCCAATGAGATTTGGGTGTCCCCTACGATTATCACTGAGAGTCGAGGAGATTCACTCCAACGACATATGCAACCATAGCATATTTAATCATTGAAACACTTCACTTAAATATTCATTTCAAATAATTCAATTTCACTTCACGTAAACGAGAACGAGTGCGATAAAGTACACACTCGACTCGGCATTTTCAAAATATTTCATCAATAATAACACTTAAGCATGTAGCAACTTTACACACACTTGATACTCACCAAGTCAAAGTAGAGGTAAGTGCTTAATCAAGTGTTTAGGCGTCCGCTGTGAGGTCCTCTTGAGTGCCTGAGCAAAATATAATTTACTATCACACACTATCACTTATAAACCCCTTATTAACAAGGAAGATTGTGCACTTGTACAATCTAAGAAAATATCATGAAAGAGAGCCTTAATTACTCGTAAATCGAGGATCAAAAATGGGGTTTAATAATGCAAGGAAAAACTGCTTTTCTTCAAGAAATCAAGTCTAAAACGGTCACTCAATATCGAAGGGTAGTAAAGAGTTTCTAAAAACTCAATCCCCCCTCAAATTCAAAAATTTCAGTTTTAAGGAGTAATTTTTGAAAAATCATATCTTGCACTCAATAGGTCCAAAATTGGAAAACTTGGTACAGTTGGAAACTAGTTCCAAAGTACTAAAAGTTCCTCGAAGACACTTTTCCAAGATTCAAAATGGAAGACACTCAAATTTCAGCCCAAAGTGGCTGCTATAAGCACACAAGACAGTTTTGGTCTTGTTTTCCGGCAAACTTTGGAAATTCAGAAAAATTCACAGGAAGTGAACTAGCATCTGAAATTCGTACTACAATGAGAGTTCTAAACAAAGTTTCAAACACAACAAACAGAACTAAATTCGGAGTTTTGAGTGCCAAAATATAGCAGTTCAAAGTTGGCCCAAAGATTAAGACTGTTGGTAAATTTTCCAGATTTTGAAGAACAACTTTGGCCTATCATTTGTATATCAAAAAAGTCTTAGAATGACACCAAAATTGGTACAATTCAACTTCCATATGAGAACTACTCCTCTATCAAATTTCATTTGAAAATTCGCATGGGAAGGTAGTTAACGAAACTACCAAAGTTCAAGAAATTTCGAAGACAAGTCTGCCTTCTTGTTTCCTTTGCCCTTTTCAAACATTTTGTCCAATGAAATCACTCCAATTTGGTACATTGGTGACACTAAGGTCCAGGAAACATATAATATACATTTGGTAGGTGTTTGATACCAAAATGTTTGAAACAACATGTCCCAAGTCAACTAGGCCATTCGGCTAGCAAATTTTAGGGTTTTTCAGCTTTGGTACAGTTTGGGAATTGGGCTATATCTCACTCAATACAACTTGAAATTGAATGTGGTCAGTGGTTGTGGAAACTAGATTCACAAGCCTACATTTCATCAGAAGAAATCGTTCTGAAATTCAGTTCGCAAGTAAGAGAAAATGGAGCCACAAGTTGCAGCTTCTAGTTTCCTCTCGGTTGGACTGACAGAACAGGGTAGCCGACTTTGATCAATCCCTACAGGTGACTCACTTCGAATTAGAAGGTGCATAATACACCGTTAGAAACCTACAGATGTATAGTTCGGAATTCCACTGACAGAACTCAATTCCGACATCCGGACAGAGAGTTATGTTCGTTCAAAGTTTCTCTGTCCAGCACACCTGGACAGTGTTTTCCAGATTTGAAAATTTTCGAAATTCCAACTTTTATCCAACCAAATCAAATGATTTTCGGTGGAAAATTTCTACACACACTATATAACATATCTACATC
Source organism: Coffea humblotiana (assembly GCA_023065735.1). NCBI lineage: Eukaryota > Viridiplantae > Streptophyta > Magnoliopsida > Gentianales > Rubiaceae > Coffea > Coffea humblotiana. The sequence goes on along the minus strand of JACYVW010000052.1, from coordinate 157,270 downwards.
AGATTCAAGGTCATTTGAGCAACAAAAATTCGAACCAAGGCTTCAAGAAAAACAGGGCAGATTTACGGTCAACAGCCCAAGTAAAATTTCATTCGGTTTCCTTCAATTCTTACCCACAATTAACTTAATCAACACTAAAACAACTCAAACCAACTATCATAGCATCATATCAGTCCAATATATCCATTGTGAGATTTCATAGAGCCCACTCCAACATTTAAACTCAAACCACAACAATAACCATGAAGCTACAAGCTTCCTAGCAAAATTTAACCAACTAGAACTAAGATTAAGTGACCGGATGATTCCCTTCTACTCCTTGGTGTAAAATCAGAAATTTTTGTCCCAAAACTCCTAAGAAAAACCGGCAAGAAAGAGGTCCTCCACCAAGGGTAAGTGAATCTCCAAGTTGCTAGAAGTTGGATGGTGTTTTTGGGTGCAAGATTGGAGCAAAAATGGTGCAAGGTGAAGTTGGGTTTTCTCCTTCTTCTTCCTTGAGGGTGGCTGAACAAGAATGAGAGAAGAGAAAGAGTGGTCTGATCTCTAAAGCTTCTTGGAGAAGCTTGGTGGTTGGTGGCTCAAATTTGAGCAAAAGTCAACTTTGAATAGTGTGCGCACACGCGCTTTTCGTGTCCGTTTTCTCTCGGGTTCGTTTCACTTGTGCACTAAACCTCCAAATGTAATTCCTTTAATACTATAATTATTCACTCTTAGTAGTCTAAAATAAATTTCTAAAGTCCTTCAATTAGTCGCGCGCGTGAAAACGCGAACTTCCGACTCGCGCGCGGTAAGGCGCAATTTCTAAGGAATTCTTGTAACGATAATGTAACTAACCAATATTAGGGTAATTAATCATAAAAATAACTATTTTAAAACTAACGCATGAGTCCTCAAATCTCCAAGGTCTCTGTACTCTCAAATCGAATATTGCCTCCAAACGTGTATTCGCTAAATCTCACTAAACGAGCTTCCGAAAATTAAATTTACTAACGGGACGTTTTAAAATATATGCAAGTCATAGTTCCATGTAAATGGTTTTAAAATGGTTGAAATAAATTATTCAGGGAAAACGGGTGAATAAATATTTAAATAAGCCAGTAATATGAGATTAAATAAGTAAATTTTTTGGTCCTCACAGTATTGACTAGTCTAAATGAGTGTACCTTCTTTCTTGATTAATACGTGATTATGAGTGAGAAATACTTGTTAATTGTTCAGGCGCTCAAGGAGATTTCGAAGGGAATCTCGGTGCGGACACTTAAAGCTTTGTTTGCTCACTTATTTTGAATTGGTGACTGTCAAGTGCATGTTAAATGCTTATGTGGTTGAAATGTGAATTGTACAAGTGTTATACATGATACGTAAACTTGTCGAGACGTGTGTGTACTTTATCACACTCGTTCTCCTTTATTTGACCTATACGTGTATTATACGTGAATATGACTTGTATGTCGATCGGAGTGAATCTCGTCAACTATTATACGTGTACTCGTGGGGGATGCCCAAATCTCATTAGCCAATCTTGCGACTTGAACAGGCATGGGCTTGGTCGAGAAGTTTGATGAACCATGAGAATATTACAAAGCAAAACTTGATCTTTTGAGATCTTGTTCGGTATACTCGTGGAGTATCGCCCTTTTCGTGCGTGTTCTTAAAAACTTGATCTTTTGAGATCTTGTTCGGCATACTCGTGTAGTATCGCCCTTTTCGTGTGTGTTTGGTTACGGATCCAAGAGGGTGGAATGGTGGATGAAGGAAGTAGTAAGTGAAGTTTCTACAGACTTAATACCTACCCGGATGACGGAGTGTCATCACGAGGGGGTATCGGATCGAGTCTTGGCGAAACAAGTGAAAATTAGCTCCTGAGAGCTCCCGTATCCTTAACAAGTGTGTTATATTATAAATTGTGAATTACTTGACCTTTCTGGCTTTAATTCTTGTACATATCTTATTGTTACTCGTAACTTGAACTACGTGTTCGCATGTGCATGTTTTGTTTTTTTCTTAGCCTTACGAGCATCCGCTCACCCCGTTGATTTGTTTTCCTTAACAGGACCGGATGGGAAGAGTTTTGGAGAAAAGCCGACTAGATTACTCTTTTGATTAGTACCTTGGTTGTAATTGTTTAGTCGACTTATAATGGTTGTATTTTGGGACTTGATGCACTTTTGATTGGGGTTTTGAATGTAATTGACTAGACATCTTATGGAAGTTGTCTATTTTGAGAAAGTGGATGTATTTTGAGACTTGTAATGTAAGATTGAATATCTATGTATAAAAGTGACTTCTTTTCTTACGTTGTCTGGTATTAATAGTTATTATTGTATTAAGTTTGAACGGGAATCGTACCGAATCCTGGCGAGAGTTGGGCAGGCGTTCCGCGGATACCCTTGGGTTCCCCCTTGGGAGAAGTGGGGGCGTCACAGTTGGTACCAGAGCCTAGGTTTCAGATCTTTGTAGTGTATCTTAGGTTAAAAGTTTAGGATACCGGACCGTGGGATTCACTTGACTATTAACCTATTGTATTCCAGTGGTTAAAGAGAATTAGTACTTGAGAGTTTCTTGAATGGCATTTGGTGGCAAAGAGCCTAGGTTTAGAGATTTATTTAAGGAGATATCTTAGATGCTTTACACTTGAGAATCGGGATTAGATAATTTAGTTGTACCTTAAGTAATGTTTGAGCGAGTTAGTAACTTTAAGTTTCTAACCTGAACATTGTGGTTGTTTTGCAGGGATGGATAACGGAAATGGACATGCCGCTAATGGTAACGGTCATGCCAATGGCCATGTAGAGTCTCTTAGGCCTGTTTATTATCGAGCTCTTGGTGGAGGAGCTCGTGTGTGTTACTCGCCTTCTACAAGATTACCTCGATGTATCTGAAGGGCGACATACGTTTATCCGAATGACCTCGTATTTGCTCTTGATGATGAGCGTCGCCAGTTGGTGTGTGAGGACCCGTAAAATTTCCTTATTTTATATAATTTTATTCTATTTCTTTTCATGCATTTTCTTTATTCTATTTTACCACCTTAATTTTCTAGACATTTTATTATTGAATATAGTTTTTAAATCATTTTTTTCTGGTATAAGTTAGTTCATTTCAATTTGGAAGTGTATTAAGGACGTGGGACGTGGGACCCGCTAGTACGGTAAGTGCGATAAATTTTGACAACTAGTTGAAGTTTTGTATTAAGGGATATAAATTTGCAAAGTGCTAGGAGACAATTAGAGGTTAGCAAGATAGATTAATCATTGGGAGAAAGAAAATAAGCTTAAACCCTAAAAGGTGCTAAGTGTCGCGACCCGATTGGAGTTGGACTTTGACCAAAGGTTTCACAACTTTCCTAAAACTAATTTTGACCAAGATTTTTTTCCCTTGGCGAAACAAGTGGAAATTAGCTCCTGAGAGCTCCCGTATCCTTAACAAGTGTGTTATATTATAAATTGTGAGTTACTTGAACTTTCTAGCTTTAATTCTTGTACATATGTTATTGTTACTCGTAACTTGAACTACGTGTTCGCATGTGCATGTTTTATTTTTTTCTTGGCCTCACGAGCATCCGCTCACCCCGTTAGATTTGTTTTCCTTAACAGGACCAGATGGGAAGATTTTTTGAGAAAAGCCGACTAGATTACTCTTTTGATTAGTACCTTGGTTGTAATTGTTTAGTCAACTTATAATGGTTGTATTTTGGGATTTGATGCACTTTTGATTGGAGTTTTGAATGTAATTGACTAAACATCTTATGGAAGTTGTCTATTTTGAGAAAGTGGATGTATTTTGAGATTTGTAATGTAAGATTGAATATCTATGTATAAAAGTGACTTCTTTTCTTATGTTGTCTAGTATTAATAGTTATTATTGCTTGAACGAGAATCGTACCGAGTCCTGGCGAGAGTTGGGCAAGCGTTCCGTGGATACCCTTGGGAGAAGTGGGGGCGTCACAACTATTACCTTCCATAACTTAGACTTAAAATTAAAAGGTTAGATGGATCCAAATATACGAAATAAACTAGATTTGATCATTTCATACTATCCCACATATCTCCCACAAGATCAAGACTCTTAATTGTCCACTAATTCAAACCTAGGCTCTAATTTTCATTCCTACAAGCGGTCACTAAATTTTCAAATCAGTCCCACAGTCTGGCATCCTAAACTTTTAGCCTAAGATACACTACAGAGATCTAAATCCTAAGCTCTGATACCAACTATGACGCCCCCACTTCTCCCTAGGGCGAACCCAAGGGTATCCGTGGAACGCCTACCTAGCTCTCGCCAGGACTCGATACAAGTCTAATTCAAACTTAAAGGATAACAACCAATAATAAAAGTCAAAATGAAGAAAAGTCGCTTCCTTAATGGAACATTCAAATCTTACATCATAAGTTTCCAAAAGGTACACCAACATTCCCAAAAATTACAACCACCAAAAGTCGACTAATCAATTACATCCAAAATTCTAATCAAAGGTAATCAAGTCGGCTTCCCAAAAATCTTTCCATCCCGAACTCCTGTTAAGGAAAACAAACTAATGGGGTGAGCGGACGCTTAATGAGGCCAAGAAAAACATGCAAACACATAGTTCAAGTAACAATAACACTTATACAGGAAATAAAGCTATAAAGTTCAAGTAATTCACAATTAACAATAAAACACAATTAATAAGGATACGGAAGCTCTCAGGAGCTAGATTCCACTTGCTTTGTCGAGACTCAATCCAATACCTCCACGTGATAACACTCCGTCAACCGGATAGGTATTAAGTCCGTAGAACTCCACTTACTTCATACTCCCGTTCACCGTTACACCCCCTGTTCCGGTTCCGCACTTCTTTTATATAAGGCGATACTACTTGAATATGCCAAGTGAGATCTCTCAAATAGATCAAGCTTATGATTTTCTCATGGCTCACCAAACTTTTCGACCAAGCCTATGCCGGCTCGAGTCGCAAGGTCGGCCGATGAGTTTGGGCGTCCTCCACTATTATAAGTAGAAGTCGATGAGATTCACTCCAATCGACATTGATCCAAACATAGGTGTAACTCACTAATGTAACACTTCACTTAATTCACTTAGCAAATTCACTTCACACAATTCAATTATAAATTCACTTAAAAGAGAACGAGCGCGATAAAGTATACGCTCGTCTCGACAATTTCAAAATACTCAATTAATAAGGAACAATTTAGCATATAGCAACAATTCTCGCACTTGACACTCACCAATTCAAAAGTAAGTGAGCAAATAAAGTCTTTAGTGGTCTGCTCCGAGTTTTCCTTCAATATCCTCTTGAGCGCTTGAAGAAATAGTGACCAACCATCACTCACATATACTCACAACCACTTATTATTTGAGGAAGAAAGTGCGTTTGCTTAGACATAGGACAATGTCTTAAAAGAGAACTTTAGTCTCTCAAAAATCGAGATTCAAAAATGAGAATTTAAAGTCTCAAGTGAGACTTGAATCATTCATAAAATCAAGTTTAAAACGGTCTATTAATATCGAAAGGAAATGAAAATTTCTTAAAAACTCTTTTCCTATGAAATCGGAAATTTTCCGCTTTACGCGACCATACTTGAAAAATCAAATCTTGAGTTTGATAGTCCAAAAATGAAAAATTTTACACCATTAGAAAATAGATTAAAGTACTAAAAGTTCCCAGAAGACACATTTCCAAGATTCCAAACAGAAAGCATTCCAATTTCAACTCAAAGTTGCAGATTCAAGAAGACAAGACAGAACCATTCTTGATTTTCAGTAATGTTTGGAAATTCAGTAAAATTCACAAAAAGTGAATCAGCCTCTGAAATTTATAACACAATAATATTTCCAAACCAAGTTTCAAACACAACAAGCGGAACTAAATTCGGAGTTTTGAGCAACAAGATATAATAGTTTGAAGTCGGAGGATTTTCACAACCTGACTAGAGAATTTCCAGAATTAAGGAGCAATGTTTGAGGCATTATTTGGGCATCGAAATGGTATTGAAATTACACCAAATTTGGTACACTTAAACTTCCATATATGGAATACCTCTCTATCAAAATTTAGGTAAAAACTTGCACGGGAAGGCAGTTAACAAAACAACCAAATTTGGTGAAATTTTCAAAGCTAATCTGCCATCCTATTTCTCTTTCTTTTTCAAAAGTTTTGTCCAACGAAATCAGCCCCAATTCGTTCCATTTTTGAAACCAAGATTCCAGAAACATTTAATAAGTAATTGATGGTTAAATTTCACTAAAAGTTTCGAAATATAACATCCCAAAACAGACTTGGCCATTCGGTCAACAAGGAAGGGAAAAGTTTCCAGTTTCTAGCTTTGTCGCAGTTTCAAAATCAAATCATATCTAACTCTATACAAGTCCAAATTGAGAATGGTTTATGGATTTGGAAACTAGGTTCAAAATTCTACAATTTATCAGAAGACACTGTTTTGAAAATCTTTTCACAAGTGGGACAAAATCGAGCCACAAGGTGCAGCTTCCCAGTTTCATTCGAATAGATAGTCAAAACAGGACAGCCGACTTTGCCAATTTTCTACAGATCACTCAAAACGAACTAGTAGGGGATTTTTATACCGTTGGAAATCTCTGAATGTCTAGTTTTGAACGCCACTAACGGTACTCAATTTTGACTTTTTCACAAAAGTTATGTTCGGACAAAGAACCACTGTCCGGGTACCCTGCTAGGCATTTTCCAGATTTGAATCTTTACCAAAACTCATGTTTTGTGCAACTATTCGATACGATTTTTGAAAGGCACTTTGTACACAGAATTTACAACATATATCCATCAATTTAACAATCAACCAAGTATCAAAATTTTGAAACTAAAACAGAACAACATGACCAGAATTTCGGCCAGCTTCCTTTCACAACTTTCCTTCGATTTCTCTCCACTTTCTAACCATAATCATCTCATTCATCACATAAACAACCATAATCAAACAATCAAGCCTCAAGTCAGCTACCTAGAGGCCTCATCAAGACAGTTAGCCTATGATTCAAAGCGAGATAAATGGTTCCTCAAGTCCGCTAGCCTATAAACGCGATTAGGGTTTCAAACCCATGAAGATTAACCGTTAAACTTTGGATAATTGGAAAGATTAAAGAGATGAAGTAATTACCCTTTATACCCTAGATGAAGACCAGATTTTTCCACCAAAGTTTCACCAAAATCCACAAGATTGCTCCTTTCTCCTAGATGGAATGAAAACCCAAGAATCTATGAAGTTGGATGAAGATTTGCAAGTGAACTTGAAGCAAAAGAATGGAGTTTCTTTCTTCCCTTTCCCTTTGCTAGCTTCAGCCGAATGGAGAGGAGAAAGAGAGAGTGTTTGAGTGTTTAGCTTGTGTTGGAATATTGGAGGGAAAAGTAGTCATTAAGCTTGCCAAAAGTCAACTCTCAGTAATGTCTTCAATAGTGTTGTGCACTACTACTTTTCTCTCTTGTTTGGTACACTTATGCACTAATCCTCCAAGGTACTTCCTCTAAAATTGTAATTACTCATACTTATGAGTCTAGTATCACATACTCAAATCTCCAATTAATCGTACCGACACGACTTACGAAAAACTTTCGACGCGAATGCGATAAAGCTTAAATTTTAACTCACTCATAACTAATCCCTCAATTAACTTTTCTTAGTCTACTATTGATCATTCTTAATTCTCCAAGATTATTACACTCTCGGATCGAATGTTGCCTCGAAAAACATGTACTCGCTATTCCTTACTAGTCGAGCCGCAGAAAAATTAAATTTGCTAACGGGACATTTTAAAAATATAAGTGAGACCTTGTTCCATGTAAATAGAGTTAAAATGGTTGAAATAAATTATTCGGAGTAAACGGTTGAATAAATAATTAAATAAGTCAGTAAAATAAAATAAATGTAAGTAAAATTCGGGTTCTCACAGAAATAAGATCTGGAAGACCATCAAAATTGGCCCCAAAAGAGCAACCTCGCATCCGCTGCACCGGTTCCGACTTCATACAAAAACGTAGCGGAAATTTCTGGTTTTGGTCCCAGCAATTCAAGTAATAGTTTCCGGGTTTATCCCATGCTAATTCCTGCTCCTCATTGTTTATAGATAACGATGGTGTCCCTTATTGACTAATTTAGAATCTTTCATGAAGTTTTAGAATCATTCCGTGGGTTGTTCCTTGCACGAACTATTTTTCTTGGATTTTTATTGGCTTCTGATGTTGCGAAAAAGCTGTCTTTTGTGGCTTGAATTTGTCAAAAGATTAGGATGGGTCAATGTTCAATGGTTCTGGGGTTTGGTTAAGTGGCTGTTGGCCTTTGATGTTTCCATCTTTAAGCTGCAAGAAGATGGCCTTCGTTTTGTTTTCTGCTGCTGTGAGATTTCTGTTTGGATACTCAAACGATTTGTTTAGATTACGTTAATCAAAATGGTATGAAGTTCTTGTGGTATTTGGGTTGATAAATGTATAGCTTTTTCCGTTTGAGTTTGTGAGTGATTTTTGTTAGAGAAGCTGGCAAAGTTGCAGAAAATTGCGAAGGAATGTTGCAGAAGAAAGCCTGCTTCGATGCTTTGCATGCATACTTTCAAAAATTGCACTTCAGCCCCTTAAGTTCCCCATAATGCTACGTTGACCCAAAAATTGAAAAAATCAATCACATTTTGTCCTTTTAAAATGTTAACTTTCTTTGGCATGCTTTAATGTGATTTTTAGACAGATTATTCATAAGTTTTATGAGAGAATTGAAGGTCTAATAATTTTTGATAAACTTATAGTTTTGATTTGGATTTTTAGTGGCATTTTGGGTAATTTTGTTGTTTAATTATAGCAAATGGGTTTTCATTCATTTTTTGTGAATTTTAGCATTTGGTTTTGGTGGGTTTCATCTTAAGCCATTAATTTTAATTTATTTTAATTTAGACCCCTAATATTTGTAATAATAATAAATTGACCTCTCAAACTTCTATAACTGTTTCAATTAGGTCCTTGCTTGTTTTAATTTCTTGAATATGGATTGTTTACTTTCATTTAAATGTTTTAATTGTTCAATTTCATGTTTATTTTCATCTCTTATAATTATTTGTTAATTAAAGTGGTACCTTAATTGTGACAGCCCCACCTTCCCCTAGGGCGTACCCTAAGGGTTAGCGAACTGCCTGCCCAACTCTCGCCAGGACTGCTAACGGTCGCATACACGCAATTCTAACCTTTTCGAAAGGTATACCGAAGTAAGGTTAACAATAACCGCGCAAAACGAAAACGGAAAACGGAACGAACGTGAACAGTACTTGCCACGTCACAATCCGGTCGGATTGGAGGCAGAGACCATCTCAAATTTTTTCAAAAGTCGCCCCAAATCCGGCCGCATATCTGGCCAAGATCTGGCCGGATACCTGGCCGGATTCTGATGAACTGTGTACGGCCAAAATTTTTCTTTTCCCGCGTTTGACGTCCGAACTCGTCCGAACGCGTCCCAAACACGACTAAACTTTAAATCAGCATAAACAAGTACATTTCCAAGAAAGTACATCATATATACATGAGAAAATATGTACACAAAACCCACTCTAGGGTTTTCCAATCCAAACAAATGTCCAAGTCCCACATTAGGGTTTCTAAAGTCGATGAGCTATACAAAAGTACAAAAGAATGTCTAACTAGCTCTACTCGCTTCACAAAAGTTTGATTTCCCAAAACATGCCCTGTAAGGAAAAACAAAAGGAACCAGTGTGAGCTTTCGCCCAATGAGGTACTAAAATCATGCATTCAAAGCGCACGAAGGTAGCCATGCTCAAATATACACAACTAACACACATATGGGAAACACCAAACCCATTTCAAAAGTGAAAGGATACGGGTGGCTCTCGGGAGCCAATTTCCTCTTGCAACTCTTGATCACATGCCGTTGACCCTCCGTCAACGCTCAACGGACAAGTACAACCGTAGATCACCACTTTACACCCAGTACCTTCCACCGTACCTTCCCCTACCGGGCCCGAACACCTCATAGAAATCAGGGGATAATACTCGAGTATACCACAAAGTCGAGGAGCTAACGCTCCACTCGACACACAGTAACCTCATGGCTCGTTACCTAATCGACCGGCCCTTACCGGCTCAACTCGATGAACGGCCATTGAGGCTTGAGCTCAGTTACCACAGTAAAGTCGTAGGGCTCATGCCCCATACGACATGAAGCCAGGCACAAATCCAATTCCCACATATTCAGTCAAATTCACAAATATTCTGAAATCAGTTGTACACATAAGAGAACGAGAGCGATAAAGTACACTCTCGCCTCGAGCACAGAAACCACAGTTATCCAAATCAAGGATTCAAGTACACAACCAATTAAACACAACTCATGCATAGTACACTCACCACTGAAGTAAGTAAATCACAAGTTTTCGCCCAACGGGTGTTCGGAATCACCGACTCGACCTACAAGAAACAAGAAACTACAGTTGAGACTTGAACACGAGTCGAATGCCTCTTAAGCGAACTACTAAAGCAAAATGCAAAAATAACTCACAAATGGAAAATACTTTGATTTTAAGGCCAAAGGTGTAAACAACCCCAAAACCTCACATTTTTACTCAATCACAACCTAAACGCACGAAACCCTAATTTTCTCGACACTCGGACAGCATTTCCCCTAAGTTTCAGCTTTTCCATCCTACAATCAAACATCAATTTCCATCCAATCCAATCACAATTGCTACAATTCAACCACAAACCAATCAAGGACTTTCCTTAGGGCCACAATACCCTTCATTCACAATCAATTGCACTCTAATTAATCAATTATAGAAAAGCCCCAAATCCAAAACCCTAAAACTGAAATTTTCATTCAAAGCTGAAATTTTCCGCAATTTACCGCAATTCACATACAAGAGCTCCAATTGGCTCAATACTAAACCATCAATCCAAGGCTAACTAACATTTATGATGTAAAACAGAAAAATTCTCCAAAAATCAGAAATTCACCCAACTTCCAAATAAACCATCAAATCATTCATAAATCAAGCTATTAAGCCACCATAGGCCACTAATTTAACATTAAGAGGAACAAAAGTCAAGTTTCCAAGCAAGGTACCTCAAAACTCAAGAAAGTTTGTAGCTTAAGAGCTTAGCCACCAACTCAACTCCACCAAGAGCTTCAAGCTTCCTTATCAAGTGGTTTTTATGGAGTAATTTGAGATTTCAATGGTTGGATTTCAAGATTGAGCAAGAAATGGAAGACACAAGGTTGAAGCTTTCTCTCTTCTTTCTCTCCAAGAAAGTCGGCCAAAGGGGAGCAAAGTGAAAGTGATTTGGGTCAAAATTAGCTTTTGGTAAAGGTGATAAAAGTTAGGCAAGTCTTCATCCAATGAAGTCGCGACACGTGGCACCTTTTTAAGTTTTAAACTTATCCTCTTACTCACTAGGGTTAATCCATCTAGGTAACCTCTAATCACCTACTAACACCTAGTAATTAAATCCCTTTACGCAAAACTTTACCTAATTGGCCGAATTTCTCTCACTTAACGCACTAGTGGGTCCCACGTCCACTATTCACTCCAAAAATCTCGTCAATTGACTCATACTAGAAAAATATTTTTAAAACCTTATTTACTCATAAAATGTCCAGAAAAGTTATAAAATAAAGAAAATGTGGAAAACGGGTGCAAATAATTAAATTAAAGCCTAGAAATAGAGAAAATTCACGAGTTCTCACATTAATCATTCTTTTGTGATTGGAGGGTAGAAAGGGAAATTTCGTTTCATTAGATCACCAATTCAAGGGAGGTACACTCTATTCCTTTATATTGATTTTACTTGATCCTATGTGATTTTATGTGTGTAATTACATGCTTTTTTTGAATATTTATTTTATTTTATTTTCATTTATTTATTTATTCACTTTATTGGTTTTGATTTTTGTATATTTATTTTAATTTAATTTTTAATTATTTGGAAGGCAATTAAATGCCAAAATTGTAATAGTTAGGTTATTATTTTATTTTTTTTCATTCTTTACCCCTTTAGATTGTAGTTAGGGCCTCCAAATGTAATAATTAGGTTTTTATTTGCTTTGTGTGTTTTCCATGATGGTGTGTTTACATGTTACTCGCTTTCTTAGGGTCTTGCATCTAGATATCATGCTTATTTATTATGTGTTTTATGTGATTTAGGTGTTTTTTTCCTTTATTATATTTTATATGATTTATTTGATTATAATAAATGCATGACGTCACCACACTAGTTTAACGCTAGTTGTGGCACTTTTTTTCCGATTCACACTAGTCCAATGCTAGTTGTGACCCTTTTTTCAATTTCTCACTAGTCCAACGCTAGTGAGCACTCATAAACATGGGTTAGTCCAACACTAGACCATTAGGAGTCGTTTGTGCACTAGATCACGTTTGTGTGACAAAATCATTACATTTCATGCATACTTTTACTTTTTTAGGATCCTTATTACTTTTACTTAATATTTCCCTATATATCCCCTATCCCTATGTATAAAATATAACATTTAGAAAATTAGAAATAGGTTAGGTCATTTGCTTGACCACAAATTAGGAGAATTAACCCCTTGAATATGGGATATGGACGAGTATGGCTTTTTTTTAGCCTTACCACGCTCGTATTCCCTCTATAAAAGGGAAGATTGAGTCACGAATTTTAGCTCCTCGCACCCGTTATGATACATTCCTTTAGGTCATGTATATTTGTATAATTATTATTTTCTTTTCTTTTCTTCGAGTTTCATATTTTTGCATATTCGTGACCTCTTCAAAAAGTCACTCTTGGGCATCACAATTAATATGATTTGTACCAATTAAGTTTTGAAGAGATATTCCGATCCCCCGATATCCTCCTAAGTTTAGGTTTTGCATCCATATAGTGACATCCAAATGTGATAAATTCTTAGTTTAAAATAAGAAAATTTTTTACTAAATCACGCAAGTAGTTTTGGCTAGGTTGAAAGGATGTCTTGGATTTTATCCTTGCCTTCCCTTTCTTCAACCGTGACTCCCGACCCCTTTTCTCTTGATTTTCGCAGATTTGGAATCGTTTAAAAAGGGTTTTCTCTATTTTTTCATTTAAAATTCATTTTAGATGACTTGGTACACATTAATTCAATACTAAGTGGTGACTCCTATTTTTTCATTAATAACACTTTTTAAACTATTATTTTTGGGTCAAAATCCTCGCACTTTAAGTCCCATTGAGGCTCATTTTCTTTATTTATTTTCTAAAAATCAAAACTCATTTTTCACTCAACAAAATAAATAAAAAATTCATTTTTATAAACACGTTATATTTTATTTCAAAAAAATGGGCCGCGACAGTCCCTAAGACTTCTTGTAACTTTTGCCAAAATGGAGACACAAATCGGGGATCCCTGTCTGAGACTATACTCACTGGAACTCCATGTAATCTCACAATTTCATCCATATACAGTTGAGCCAACTGTTTCATAGAATATTTCATGTTCACGGGTAAGAAATAAACCGATTTGGTTAACCGGTTGACGATTACCCAAACGGCATCATGACCTCTTTGCGTCCGTGGTAAGCCTGAGACAAAGTTCATCGTGATGTTTTCCCACTTCCATTCGGGTATCTCGAACGGTTGTAACAAACCAGAGGGTTGTTGATGTTCGGCTTTAACTTGTCGACAAATGAGACAAGTTTGAACATATTGAGCAATTTCCTTCTTCATGTTATCCCACCAATATAACTCTCTTAAATCCTGATACATCTTACTACTACCCGGATGGATCGTATATATGGACCGATGAGTTTCCTCCAAAATTTCCTTTTTCAACGTTTCATCCTTTGGCACTATTACTCGGTTCCGATATTTCAAAATTCCTTCGGAACTCAAATTGAAATCAGGCAATTCCCTTTTTCGCACCTTTTCCATCCACTTTTGTACTACCGGATCTTTCTTCTAAACTTCTTTGATTCGATATAATAGAGTGGATTTCATCGTAATGTTTCCAAAAATCACCTTCTGACGTTCAGACGAGAATTCCACTCACTAATTTTTTCTAACATATCCCATTCTTTAACCATTAACCCAGCCACTTGAGTCTTTCGACTTAAGGTATCCGCTACGACAGTAGCCTTCCTAGGATGGTAGTTAATCGTACAGTCATAATCTTCTAAAAATTCCATCCATCGACGCTGCCTCATATTCAACTCCTTTTGAGAAAATAAGTACTTAAGGATTTTATGATCCGTATAAACCTCAAAAGTTACCCCATACAGATAATGTCTCCACTTTTTCAAAGCAAAGACAACCGCTGCTAACTCCAACTCATGGGTCGGATAATTTTGCTCGTGAAGTTTCAACTTTCTATAAGCAAAGGCAATCACATTTTTATTTTCCATTAATAAGTAGCCTAATCCTTCCCTCAAGTCATCGGTATATATAGTGAAATTGTCCTTTCCATTAAGTAGAGTTAGAACTGGTGCCATAGTCAACCTTTTCTTCAATTCCTGAAAACTAGATTCACATCTAGTGTCCCATACAAAACCGCCATGCTTCTTTGTCAAATTGGTTAAATGACCGGCAAGTTTTGAGAAATCCTTAATAAACCAACAATAATACCCTGCCAACCCTAGGAAGCTACGAATCTCAGTGGGATTTTCTGACCTCTTCCATTCAGTTACTGCCTCTACCTTCGCCGGATCTACGGTAATACCATCTTTCGAAATCACGTGCCCTAAGAAAGAGATTTTCTCCAACCAAAATTCACACTTACTAAATTTGGCATATAATTGGTGTTCTCTCAGGGTTTGTAAGACGATTTTCAAATGCTACTCATGCTACTCTCGGGTTTTTGAGTAGACCAAGAAGTCATCGATAAACACGACTATAAATCGATCCAAGTAGGGTTTAAAAACCCAATGCATCAAATCCATAAATGTGGCAGAGGCATTGGTCAATCCAAAGGGCATGACTGCAAACTTAAAATGCCCATATCGAGAATTAAATGCAGTTTTTGATACATCCTCCTGCTTAATTTGCAATTGATAGTACCCCTGTCGGAGGTCTAATTTCGAAAATACCACTGCTCCTTGCAACTGGTCAAACAATTCATCAATATGTGGTAGAGGGTATTTATTCTTAATTGTCACATCATTCAACCCCCGATAATCTATACATAGTTTTAAACTTCCGACTTTCTTCTTAACAAAGAGTACTGGAGCTCCCTATGGAGATCCATTTTGTCGAATAAACCCCCGCTCTAATAAGTCTTGCAACTGCAACTTCAATTCCTTAAATTCAGCAGGTGCCATCCGATATGGAGTTTTAGAAATAGCTGATGTCCCCGGTAACAAGTCAATCTTAAATTCTATTTCCCTTTCCGGAGGTAAAGTCACTAACTCATCAGGGAACACATCCGGATATTCCTTCACCACCGATACATCTTCTACTTTCAACTTATCGGTTGGAATATTTATTAGAAAAGTTAGGAAACCCTGCGCTCTTTTGCTCAACAATTTTCTAGCTCGAATCCCCGAAATTAGTACAGATGAGGCCAATCTACCCCTTACATCTAGCCTTAAGGTCGCCTCCCCAGGTACGCGAAATTCTACCACTTTCCTCTTACAATCTAGTTGAGCATCATATCAAGCTAACCAATCCATACCCAAGATAACATCGTACCTCTTAATGGCTAACCTTATTAGATACCCCAATAGTTTTCTCTCTCCAACCCAAATTTTGCAATTCTTATAAATCATACTGGTGATCAAACGTTGGTCACCCGTAGGAGTACTAATTTCTAGGTCATATGGCAATCTAGTAGGTTTCATATCAATTCCACACAACAAATTGGGGTTGACAAAGGAATGGGTAGCACCAGGATCTATTAAAATCTTAACTAAACGGTGGAACCTTCTACGACCTCAGATGAATTAGGGACCTGATGTTACTCTAGTGAGTACACCCAAGTCGGCACCATCGGTCTAGTCCCTTCCACTTTCGACTCTCCAGGGTTGGTCTTGGTTGACTGCTGGTTCCCACTCCCTTCTCGATGTGGAACTGGACAACTGGCAATCTGATGATCGACACTTCCACAGCGCAAGCATTTTCTTTCTTTTCGCCAACAATTGTCCTCCGTGTAATTGGGCTTCCTACAATATTCGCAAGAAACACG
The DNA here is from genome assembly GCA_023065735.1 of Coffea humblotiana. NCBI lineage: Eukaryota > Viridiplantae > Streptophyta > Magnoliopsida > Gentianales > Rubiaceae > Coffea > Coffea humblotiana. Next base: position 141,119 of record JACYVW010000052.1, on the reverse strand, counting down.
GGAAGCTAATGCCGAGCCTCCCTGTAAAGCACCTCTCTGTTGTCCTCGCCCGACTTGACCACCTCTTGACGGGGCTCCTCTTGGCATCCTCAAAAGTCTTATTCCTCCAGTTCCCCTTCCAAACTTGGGAGGTATATTTTTATTCCCTTGTCCCGAGTTGCTACCAGGAATACCTCGTTTCTTCGCTTCAAAGGTTCTAACTTGTAGTCTCACACTTTCAGCTCACTAGGCTTTCTCCACAGCATCATTAAAGGTATTGATTTGGGCTATCGCTAGATCTTTTTGAATCTCAACATTTAACCCTTGAACAAATCGCCTTATTCTCCTTTGCTCGGTCACGATTAGTTCGGGAGCAAACTTAGATAATCTAGTGAATTGGCTTTCATACTCAGTTACAGTTTAAGCTCCCTGATGAATTCTATTAAAGTCATCCTCCTTTTTCTCTTGAATCAGAGGCGAAAAATACTTTGCATTAAACTCCCTCATGAAATTCACCCATTTTCTCGGGGTTTGCTCTCTTTCCCACTTAATTCTTATCACATTCCACCAAGAACAGGTTGCTCCCTCCAATTGGAAGACAGCAAAACTTAGATAATCTAGTGAATTGGCTTTCATACTCAGCTATAGTTTGACCTCCCTGATGAAATCTAATAAACTCATTCTCTTTTTTCTCTTGAATTAGAGGCGAAAAATGCTTTGCATTAAACTCCCTCATGAAATTCACCCATATTCTCGGGGTTTGCTCTCTTTCCCACTTCATTCTTATCACATTCCACTAGGAACGGGCTGCTCCCTCCAACTGAAATACAGCAAAGGTCACCTGTCTCTCATCAGTATAATGTAAAGTAGCAAAAATATCAATCATTTTCTCCAACCACCTCTCGGCCACATCAGGGTCTGGTCCTCCAAGGAATTTTGGTGGGAAGAACTTTTGAAATCGTTCGAGGGCTCTATCCTCGCCCTTCACATGATTACCAGGATTTTCAGGTTGATTAACAGGGTTTTGACCCTGATGATCCACTATATGGACTAAAAGGTCAGTCATGCGCTAGATAGCGGTGGTTACTTGGGAATTATGATCGACCCCCGGTTCAGGATATGTTCAGACACTGGTTTGCGATTACCCTCTTCATTCAAGGGTTGCCTAGATCCGCGCCCAAGGCCTCGTTCACTACGTCTACCCTCCATTTATTTTTAACCATCTAGAGCCGAAGTACGAATACAATATTAAAGATACATAGATGCATGGACAAGTTATGAGAAGTATAAACAAGTCAAAAGTCAAATATATTTATGACAACTTTATCATACATGTTACAAAGTAGCAGTCAGATACAAGCAAAAGTAATTCCATTAAAAGTAACGGGGTCATATCCAAAAATACAATGTACAAAACCATGCCCAAAAGTACAAGAACATCTAACTAAGAGCTTTCCTAACTACCCCTCACATGGGGCCAAAACATGGCTCATAGAAGTTCTAACCTAGTTTCCAACCGAACTAACGGACTCTCTCTCATGGGTAGAACTAGGTGTGTCTCCCTCTCTAGGGGCTCCGTCGCCCTAAACCTCTACAGGTACATTAGCGCCAATCACTTCTTGGATTAGCGCCTCACACTCATCAATGATACCTCCGGACCGATCCCTAACCTCCCTGACCACCCTAGTGAGGCGATCATTAAATACCTGTAGCTGCTCTCTAAGAGCATTCGTCCTCTCTTGCTCCATCGTTATGTCCTCCTGGAGCTCCCGAATCCTGTCCGCTTGCATTCTCATGATACCCCTCGTCCTCACCATCTCAGTTTGATCCCTAGTATTGGCACGCCTAAGCCTCCTCCTCACGTCTAGTACCGCCAAGACCACATGATCAATATAGGAGTAGTTCTAGCAACGACTACAACGTCTAGTCTGACTAGCAGTACTCCAACGCCGGATCGGTCCTCCTGGCCTCTGCTCGTAATCGATGACTCGAAAGTGCCTCCGAGACGGCTCACCTCCACCCTCTCCACTAGCTCCGTCCATAACCTACAAGGATAAATACAGTTTATAACTTAGGCTGGTTGAATAATACTTAATGACACCCTAACATGTCACACTAAATTCTTTAGAATCAAATTTCTATTTTGCCCAAACCATTTCTAACCTAGACTCTGATGCCAATCGTGACAGCCCCACGGTCCCTTAGGGTGTACCCCAAAGGTTAGCGGATTGCCTACCCAACTCTCGCCAGGACTACTAAGCCAAAATTCACATTCCATACTAAAACACGCCATTTTACTTCGATTAATCAATCCATAATATAAACAATGGAGTCTCTAACGATTCAACTTAAATTACAAGCCAGAGTATCCAAACCCTATACAAATATATGCGAAGTTGTTAATACAGAGGAGCTTAAACAAAAAAAATAAGCTAAACTAGCTCAACTATTTTTCAAAAATTCACGTTCCCAAAATCAGCCCTCTATAAGGAAAATAAAGGCAATAGGATGAGCTTTCGCCCAATGAGGTACTAAAAGGTCACGCAGTCAAGAATCACACAATTACAACTTTAATCGATCAAATATAAGCATCAAATAACGATATAAATAAACATTACCATTTAAACAGAGTAATTCAAGTAAAAGGATACGGATGGCTCTCAAGAGCCAATTTCCCCATTTGCATTACTTGATCCAAACCCGTTGACCTTCCGTCAGCGTTTAAAGAAGCAACTATGACCGTAGATCTCCACTTTACACCAATTTTCGTCCGCCAAACATACCCTTTACTGGGGCCGAACACCAAGCAGAAACAGTGGTGGTAATACTCGAGTATACCAAATATCAGAAGGTTTCAGTATTCAGTGAATCAGTAACAGTTTCCTCATGATTCTTCAATCTACCAAGCCCTTGGTGGCTCGATTCGATTAACTACCAATGAGATTTGAGCTCAAATTTCACAGTAAGGTCGTTGGATACTAACCTCCAAACAAAATTGGATGGATTCTAATCGAATCAAAGATTGCTCGATATTGATTAGAATGGTAGAATGATGCCACAACGTAACATGATCTTGAATTGATAAATCAATTGAAAACTTAAGAATTCTCTCAAGTATTCAAGTTTGGATCTCTTAGACAAGAGACTCACTAAATACAAAGTGTTTTGTTGAAATTTTCTTTAATTCATCATGACTTGACAATAAAAAATGTTGACACTTGAGGCTCATTTATAGCCTTTATAAGACTCAAAAAACCTAATCCAACTAGAACTTACTTAACTAATCCTAACTAAGCTAGAATTAGGAAACTAACTCAACTTAAGGCTCAACTATTGTGAGGTCCCACAAATTAGGTACTTATCTTTTATCTTGTTTTTCCTTTGATTTGATGGTTGAGGTGTGTTTTTAACCCTATTGCCTTATTTAACTTGGTGCATGTTTAATTTGGCGCATGTTAAGTTTTATAGTGCAGGACACTTGTGTGACCAACTAGTGAGGTGTGTGCAACAAATTTGGAGGATTAGAAGGAGTTTTGTGCAAAAGGGATTATGTGACAAGAGGTGTTAAGAGTTAGTTGGAGGAGCATTGTGACGACACCACCTTCTTCTAGGGTGAACCCCAGAAGTTAGCAGACCGCCTGCCCAACTCTCGTCAGGACTCACTTACTAACATTAACTTCAGAGATAACATTAACTTCAAAGAAAGCACGAAACTTCCCAATAAATATTACAAACCACCCAACATCACAAAACATCCATACTTAGGTATACAGCTAAATGAAATGAGATACAAGTAGTTCAATCACTTCACTAACTATAAATAGGATTTGCAATTACTTAAAATGAGGACTACAACTTTCGAACTCGCTATTCTATGGATACCAAATCAATAACACTAAAATTCCTCAAGATAACATTTACATGCTGTAAATCGGCCAAATAGACGAACCAAAGTACAAGCCAAAAGATGAGAACTTGAAAACTAGCACCTAATACAGTGCCGGCCGATTACAAGTTTAAGAATTTCTATTACAAACTCGCACTATTCTTCTCTCTCTCATCCCGCACCCTGTTAAGGAAAACAAAGGTGACAGAGTGAGCTTCGCCCAATGAGGTACCACGGGGTCACGCAATCATATCACATAGTTCGAACTTTAAACGATCAAATATAATTATCAAATAGAGAAATAAGTAAACGCCATAATTAACACAGAATGCTTCAAGTAGATGACTCTCAGGAGTCAAATTCACAGACGCATAGCTTGATCTAACCCCGTTGACACTCCGTCAACGTTTAATGAAACAAAACATTGACCGTAGATTCCCGCTTTACACCATTTTCCGTCCACCAAATATACCCCTTACCTGGCCCGAACACCAAATAAAAACAGTGGTGGTAATACTCGAGTATACCAAATATCAGAAGTATTCAGTATTCAGTGAATCAATAACAGTTTCCTCATGGTTCGTCAATCTACCTCGACCAAGCCCTTGTTGGCTCGATTCGATTAACTATCAATGAGGTTTGAGCTGAAATTTCACAGTAAGGTCGTCAGATATTAGACTCCAAACGACATCAATTCATGCACAAGTAACAAATTTCAATTGAACAGTAAACCAATCAAACAGTCAAGTGGAAGCGAGTGCGATAAAGTACACACCCGTCCCGTCGAATATAAACTAAAGCCACAGTCATTCAAATCATGAAGTTCGATCACAAGTATAACGTTTAAGCAACAAGTCATGTGAGTGGTACACTCACCAAATCAAATGGACAGTTACATCTCGACTTCGGAATTTTCTTAGCTCATCACTGACTCCTGAGACATATCCAAGTTTTAATTACACATCATCTTGATCAAAACAAGTGAATGACACAAAAGCTCCAGTTTTAAAGATATCAAACATGTAGGTTAAAGATATAGGGTTTTGCAATCAAAAGTATGAATATAAGGTCGAAAACCTTGCCCTTACTCTTAGTTTCTTTCATACAATTCTCTCACCATGATTACTTCATGTTTCTCCAAAACCAATGAATCGACTCATGCATGTCATGTTTAAAGCATTAACAATTTAATGAGCCAAAAGGTACGAGTTTGCAGCTAACATCTTAGAGTTAAAGCTGGAGTTAAAGTTCAAAGAACATGGTAGCTACATGTTCTTAGTTTAAGCAGGACGTTTTTAGTAAAATAGCATCCATTTGTCACAAGCAAAGTCGAAGTTTAACCATGGTTCATGGCTGGGAGTTTTTCCTCCAAAACAGGTTACATGTAAGTGGATTGCTAACCAAAAACTCAACTTCTTTCATGGTTCAAGTATAAATCATGCAATGCCTCATAGTGTGAATATAAGGCATGAATCTCTTTGAAAACTACCACAAAATGGAAGTTATAAGCTGGAAAACCTAGCATATGGTCCACGGTTTAAGCGAGCAAAATTCCAGCGAGCCTCTCCTCATTTGTCACCAAAACAACCCTTCTCATACTTATTGCAACCACAAGTCACACAAAAATAGGCTTGTACCAAGAGAGGTGGCATTAATCATGGATTCCAGTAAAACTTAACAAGAAAATTTGCATTTGAAAACAAGAAGTTCAAGTTTTCTCTACGGCTCAAAGCTGTAAAATTTTCTAGCAAGAAAACAGTTTGCTAAGGGAGGTTTTCTTCAATAAAACTCTTTAGTTATCACTTAAACTCAACATGCATATGAGGATTAATATGTTATGAGGTTTATTGAACAAGAACCTAAAATTTTTGCAGCCCCAAAAGTCATGTAATAACTAGAAATTTTCCCCTCTTTCTCAATCGTCCAATCAAGTGGATTTCCAGTAGTTCTTCAAGTTGCTCTTCAACTAAGTTATCAAGTTTCCATTAAATTCAATGGTGAACATACCATAAGCATCATACAAACAGAAATAAGACATGTCTCAACCAAAATTTGCAAACAAGAGCTACACTTACACAACTTAATCTCTCGACAAATCTAGAGAAATCCCAACAAGAATCACAGCCTTACAACTCAAGTTTCTCCTTAGAACCTACATACATGTCATTGTTATTGCATTATAAAGGAAGTTTAACAGTACGCATGCAGTTTAATAGCCAAAAGTTATAGAAAAGTTGAAAAAAACTCATCATCTTTCTCTCTTGGTCCAAGCTGGAAATATTCCAGCAAGCATCACTCATTTGAAAAATCATAACTTGAGTTATAGATGTTATAAAATCATAAAACTTAGCCCGTTAAAAACTAGACTCAAAGCACTAACAATCTTTAGAAGACATCTCAAAGAGATTCAGTTCATAAGTTAGTCCAAATTGAGTCACAATTTACTACAGCATTCCAGCTTTTACTTGTGCAGGGCAGATTTTTTAGTGAAATTTGCTAATTTTCTGGTGCATATATAGAATGAACCACAGCTCCAATGTTATACGTTTTAAAGATCCCTGAGTCTAGTTTCAAACACAACTGACAGCAGTCAAATTCGATTTTTCTACACTAAGTTATGATCATTTTACTAAACCTGCCCAGGGGTTACTGTCACCCGAAATTTTAACCTTTCACTTGAGTTATTCCAACTTTATTACTGCCAATAACTCACATCTAAGCCAGAAATTTGCTTCCAAATTCAAAGACAACATCCTATGTATCATAGTAAACAAGAAATATAACATTTAGAGCATGACTTCCTAGTAGAAACTCCTTAAAGGGACAAGATAGCAGGCTGTGACAAGGATGGAGCAAAGTTCCTCCAATTTTCCTCAAACTCTCTTAATTTTTTTTCTCACCAAAACGACATCTTTCTTACTTAGTTTCATCCATAAATCACATAAGAACATGCTTATAACATAAGGTAAGGTATTAATCAAGTATTTCCTAGTAAACTTGCAGCAACATAAACCAAAAGCTAAAAGAAATGGCAGCCTTCACTAGTTCGGTTCAAATTGAAAACTTTCCAGCTACAAACAAGATACTTCCACTAATTTCTACCTCTATCTAACTTCAAATCAAACATGTATTCATATCCCTATAAACTATAAGGAAAGACTGAAGTTTCTCAGTCATATTACCTTATTTTTCTACCACAAATCAAGCTGGAAGTTGGCTCACCTTCCTGATTCTTCCATCGTTCAAGCAAGCTGGAAAAAAAATTGTAGGCAGTCCCCCTCCTTCTCCTTTGGTCCCTCAAGGCTGACATACACCAAGTTTCCTCTGGTTTCTCCCCCTCCCAATGCAGCTTTCTTGTCTCTCTCTCACTCACAGTTTAAGCTTGAAGAAATAGGGAACTTTTGTGAAATTTCTATGGCTGAATCAACCTTGATTCTCAGCTGCAAATGAAGTAAGAAAGTTTGATTTTCTCATTCTTTCTCTCTGGTTTTCTCTCGGCTGGAAGAGGGAGCAAGACAAGGAAAATTCCTTCAGCTTTCCCTCTAGTCTGTGAGAACCTAAAAATTTTGCTAATTTATCTAGTTTAACTACATTGCACTTTATTTATTTAGTTATCTATTTGTTTATTTATAGATTTGATAATGATTGTCTTAGTGCTTTTATTAAATTTTCATGTGGGAGTTAGTATGTGGGGTTAAATGAGATTTTTCTTTTTATGGGGTGTGAAAGGAACCTTTGGGAAAAAAGAGGAGGTTTAGTGCAATAAGGAAGAATTGGGACACTTGGAACTAGAAACATCTAGATGGTGACATGTGTCACAATAGCAACCAAGTATTATTTCCTAAGACTTCATTGACCAAGCCTTAAGCCTTCTTTGACCAAGCTTTCTTACCATTTAATCCTTCATTCTTATCTTAAAATATAACAAACAAACACAAGAGAAAGGAAGAGAGAGAGAGCCATGAGCTAGGGAGGAAAAGAGAGGAAAAATGTGATGCCCCCACTTGTCCCAAGGGCGAACCCAAGGGTATCGGCGGGACGCCTGCCCAGCTATCGCTAGTACTCGATACAATACCAATTCAAACTTAAGGATAAATCACCGAATAATAAAAGTCGCTTCCTTACACAAGTATTCAATTCTTACATTCCAAGATACCAAGTACATCACTTTCCCCAAAATATACAACTTTCATAAGTCATCTAATCAATTACATTCAAAACCCTAATCAAAAGTGCATCAAGTCGGCTTCTCCATAACTCTTTCCATTTCGGCTCCTGTTAAGGAAAACAAATCTAATGGGATGAGCTAATGCTCAGTGAGGCCAAGAAAACATGCAAAACACATAGTTCAAATAACAATAGCACTTATACGAGAATTAAAACTATAACATTCAAGTAGTTCACAATTAACAATAAAACACACTTGATAAGGATACGGAAGCTCTCAAGAGCTATATTTCACTTGCTCTGCCAATGCTCGATCCAGTACCTCCATGAGCTGACACTCCGTCAACCGGGTAGGTTATAGGTCCGTAGAACCCCACTTACTTCGTACTCCCGATCACCGTTACACCCCCTGCTCCAGTCCCGCACTTCTTTTATATAAGGCGATACTACTCGAGTATGCCAAGCGAGATCTCTCAAATAGATCAAGCTTATAAATTTTTTCTCATGGCTCACCAAGCTTCACAACCAAGCCCATGCCAGCTCGAGTCGCTAGGTCGGCCGATGAGTTTGGGCATCCCCCACTATTATATCTATAAGTCAATGAGATTTACTATTGCAACACTTCACTTTATTGACTTAACAATTCACTTCATGCAATTAAAATACAATTCACTTAAAAGAGAACGAGTGCGATAAAGTACACACTCGACTCAACACTTGCAAAATACTCAATTAATGAGACAATTAAGCACGTAGCAACACTTCATACACTTGACACTCACCAAATCAAAAAGTGAGTAATTGAGCAAGTAAGCTTTTAGGCGTCTGCTTCGAGATTCTCTTGAAAATCCCCTTGAGCGTCTGAGCAAATAATAATTGACCATCACTCACTATTACTTACAAACCCCTTGCTAACAGGGAAGAATGTACACTTGTACAATACTAAGAAAATGTCATCAAAGAGAATCCTAATCACTTGAAAATCAAGGTTCAAAAGTGAGGAGTCAAAGTCCCAAGAGAGACTTGACTCTTCCATGAAATCGGGTTTTAAAATGGTCCATCGATGTCAAAAGAAAGTAACGAGTTCTTTAAAACTCATTCCCTACGAAATCATGAATTTTCAACTTTGCGCGATAAACTTGGAAAAATCAAATCTTGAGTTTGGCATATCCAAAAATGGAAACCTCTACACCGTTGGAAAGTAAGTTTGGAGTACTAAAAGTTCCTAGAAGAAACTTTTCCAAGATTCTAAACGGAAAGCACTCATTTTTCAGCTCAAAGTTGCTGATTGAACGAGCAAGACAGAATCAGTCTTGATTTTCGGCAATCTTTGGAAATTCGGAAAAATTCACAGAAAGTGAACCAACCATTGAAATTCGTAACACAATAAGAGTTCCAAACAAGGTTTCAAACATGACAAACGAAACTAGATTCAGAATTTTGAGCGTCAAGATATAGCAGTTCAAAGTCGGTTAATTTTCACTACTAGAACAGTGAATTTTCAGATTTGAAAAGCAATCTTTGGGGCATCATTTGGATATCAAGATGGTCCTGTAATTACACCAAATTTGGTACACTTAAATTCCATATGTTGGCTACCTCTCTATCAAATATCACGCAAAAAATCACGTGGGAAGGCAGTTAATGAAACAACCAAATTTTGAAAAATGTTTCAAGGCCAATCTGCCCTCATACGTTTCTTTCTTTTCCAAACGTTTTGCACAATAAAATCAGCACCAATTCGATCCATTTTTGAAACCAAGGTCCTATAAACATTTAATAAGTAATTTACAAGCAATTTACATCAAAAGTTTTTTAAACAAAACATCCCAAAACAACTCTGACCATTCGGCCAGCAAGAAGGGAAAAACTTTCCAGTTTTCCAGCTTTGTTGCACTTTCGAAATCAGACCACATCTCACTCAATACAAGTTCAAATTGGGAATGGTTGGTGACGTTGGAAACTAGGTTCAAAATTACACATTTCATCAGGAGAAAACATTCATAAAATCAGTTGACAAGTGAGAGAAAACAGAGCCACAAGATGCAGCTTCTCCATTCCTCTCGGACAGACAATCAGAACAGGACTGTCAAATTTGTTGAATCATTACAGTTCACTCAATTCGAACTAGCAAATGATTTTTATACCGTTAGAAATCTATGAATGTCTAGTTTTGAATGCCGCTAACGGCATTCAATTTTGACTTTTGTACAGCAAGTTATGTTCAAATGAAGAGGTACTCTTTGGCTGCCCAGATCACCATTTCCAGATTTCTTTCTTTTTCGAAAACTCTAGTTTTGAGCAACCAATTGAAACGATTTTCGCAAGGCACTTTGTACACATAATATGCAACATATATCACTCAATTTCACAGTCAAATAACCAACAAAAATTCGAAATACAAGCAAGATAACCACAGGACAGTTTCGGCCAGCTCTCAGGCACAGCTTGTCCTCGATTTTTCCTTCACTTTCTAACCGTATTCATCTCAAATAACACATAAACAATCACAATCAACTAATTACACCTCAAGTCAGCTACCTATAATCCACCTCAAGACCACTAGCCTAAAGATTAAGCAAGATAAAATTGGTTTCCTCAAGTCTTCCACCTATTTCTTGCTTAGGGTTGTAAACCCATGCAATCTAAGCTTTATTCTTGAAGAAAATGGAAAGATTTGAAGGAGATGGTGGATACCTCTTGAACCCTTGAAGAAATCAGAAATTTCTCACCACAAAACCTCCAAGAAACTCCACTAGATGATGTCTTTCTCCAAGCTAGAACTAACCTCCAAGTAGTATGTGAGTTGGGTGAAGATTTGTGAGGGAAATGGAAGCAAAATGGTGCAAGATGAAGAGAGCTTTCTTCTCTTCTTTTCCTTTGCTGTTCGGCCGACCAAGAGAGGGGAGAGAGAGAAGGGTTTGTGTTGTGAATCTTCCCTTGGAAGATTGGAGGGAAAAAGGTGCAAAAAGGTGTCCAAGGTCAACTTTGAATAGTGCGTGAATAGTGTCCCGTACTACCACTTTTCTCTCTTGTTTGTTTCACTTGTGCACTAATCCTCCAATGTAATTCCTTTAACACTGTAATTATTCATTCTTAGTATTCTAGTATAAATTTCTCAAATCTTCACTTAGCCGTTTTGACGTGAAATACGCGAACTTTCGATTCGCGCGCGATAAAGTGAAATTTAAACGGAATTCATGTAACGATAATATAATTAACTAATACTAGGGTAAATAATTATAAAAATAACTATTTTAAGAATAAAAACATGAGTCCTCACATCCTCTCCCCCTTAAGAGAATTTCGTCCATGAAATTCATATCTTGATTTGGAAATAGATCTGAATATTTTCCTCGAATTTCCTCTTCTACTTCCTAAGTTGCTTCCTCTAGTCCGTGGTTTCTCCAAAGAACTTTCACCAACGGGATTCGCTTATTCCTCAATTCTTTCACTTTACGATCTAGAAGTTTTATCGGTTTCTCCTCATAGGTCAGTGCCTCGTCGATCTCAATATTTTTCGGTTGCAGAACATGAGATGGATCTGGATGAAATTTCTTGAGTATCAATCCATGAAAAACATTATGAATCCGAGATAAACTTGGTGGCAATTCCAACTTATAAGCCACATTCCCTACACGTTGAAGAATCTTATAAGGTCCTACAAATCTCGGTTGTAACTTCTTTCCCTTTCCTGCCATTAGACTCGCTTTCAGAGGAGTAATCTTGAGAAAAACTTAGTCTCCCACCACAAATTCTAAATCCTTCCTTCGATTGTCTGCATAACTCTTCTGACGACTCTGTGCGGTTTGAATCCTCTGACGTATCAACTTCACTTTTTCTCGTGCCTCCTCAATCCAAGGCACTGCAGTTGGGTCTAAAATCTTTCGTTCACCTACTTCATCCCAACAAATTGGAGATCTATACTTCCGACCATATAGAGTTTCATACGGAGCCATTTGAATGGATGAATGAAAACTATTATTATAAGCAAACTCCACTAATGTCAGATACTTACTCCAACTCTCTCCAAAATCTAAAATACAAGTTCTCAACATGTCCTCAAGAGTTTGAATTGTCCTCTCAAACTGTCCATCGGTTTGGGGATGGTAAGTAGTGCTAAAATTCAATTTAGTCCATAGCATTTCCTGCATCTTCTGCCAAAATCGCGAAACAAACCGTGGGTCTCGGTCGGACATAATACTTACTGGAATCCCATGTAGCCTTATGATTTCATCCAAATAGAGCTTAACTAACTTCTCCAATGAGTACTTCATACTAATCGGCAGAAAATGAGCCGATTTGATCAATCTATCCACTATTACCCAAATGGCGCCATGATCTCTTTGTGTCCTAGGTAATCCAGATACAAAATCCATGGTGATACTTTTCCACTTCCACTTGGGTATCTCTAAAGGTTGCAATAGGCCAGACGGTTTCTGATACTCGGCTTTAACCTGCTAGCAAATCAAGCAGGTCTGGACAAACTGAGCAATTTTCTTTTTCATGTTCTCCCACCAATACAAGCTCTTCAAGTTCTGGTACATTTTATTACCGTGTACTAAGATCGGTATGCTTATCCCAAAATTTCCTTCGTAAGTCCTTCATCCTTTGGCACCACTATACGATTCCGAAATCTTAACACGCCATTTACTCCCAGGTTAAAGTCTGACTTTTCTCCCTCATTCACTTTCTCCAACCACTTTTGTACTTCAAAATCCTTCTCCCGAGCTTCCTTGATATGTTCCAACAAAGTGGATTGCACGACAATGTTCCCCAGAATTACTTTTCTCGATTCGAGACGAGAATTCCAACAACTAACCTCTTCCAACAAGTGCAATTTTTTAATCATCAATCCTGCCACTTGCACTTGACGACTTAAAGCATCAGCCACTACATTAGCTTTCCCTGGATGATACTTTATCGTGCAATCATAATCCTCCAAAAATTCCATCCATCTACGTTGCCTCAAATTCAGCTCATTTTGGAAAAATAAATACTTAAAACTCTTGTGGTCCGTGAAAACCTCAAATGTCACTCCATACAGGTAATGCCTCCACTTTTTCAATGCAAATACTACAACCGCTAACTCCAAATCATGAGTTGGGTAGTTTCTCTCGTAAGGTTTAACTTCCTAGAGGCATACGCTATCACTTTATCATTTTGCATCAATACACATCCCAAACCTTCTTTGGAAGCATCTGTATATACTACAAAGCTATCCTTTCCATTAGGCAAAGCTAATACAGGTGTTCTCGTCAATCGTTTCTTTAACTCCTGAAAACTTACTTCACATTTCGGGCTCCATATAAATTTCCTACTCTTCTTAGTCAACTCAATCATGGGTCCAGCAATCTTAGAAAAATCCTTGATGAATCTCCGGTAATACCCTGCCAACCCTATAAAACTTCGAACTTCAGTAGGGTTTTCCGGTTGCTTCCACTTCGCAACTGCTTCAACTTTGGCTGGATCCACCTTAATTCCGTCCTTGGAAATTATATGACCTAAGACTGCCACTTCTTTCAACCAAAACTCACATTTGCTAAACTTAGCATACAACTGATGTTCCCTTAACGTTTGTAAAACAATTCCCAAACGTTTCTCATGATTCTCCAAAGTTTTAGAGTACACCAGTATATCATCGATGAATACCACCACAAACTAATCAAGATAAGGCTTAAAAATTCTGTGCATTAAATCCATAAAAGTTGCATGTGCATTAGTCAATCCAAACGGCATTATTGCGAACTCAAAGTGTCCGTACCTCGAGTTAAGGCAGTTTTGGATATATATTTTTCCAAAATCCTCAACTGATGATAACCCTACTTGAGGTCCAACTTCGAGAATACTACCGCTCCTTGCAATTGGTCAAACAGCTCATCAATGTGGGGCAAAGGATACTTATTCTTAATGGTTACATCGTTCGAGCCGCGGTAGGCTATACATAGTTTTAAACTCCCATCTTTCTTTTTAACGAACAATACCGGAGCTCCCCACGGTGAATCACTTTCTTTTATAAAATCTCGCTCTAGCAAATCCTGCAACTGCAATTTCAACTCTTTCAATTCAGCTGGAGCTATTCTATACGGCGTGTTGGAGATAGGTGCTATCCCCGAAATCACATCAATCTTAAAACTATCTCCCTTTCCGGAGGCAAAGATTCTAATTCTTCAGGAAAAACATCCGGATACTCCTTTACTGCAGGCATATCTTCCAACCACACTTTATCACTAGGAGTATTTATAAGAAAAGCCAAATATCCTTAAACTCCCTTACTCAACATCGTTCTAGCTCGAATTCCTGAGATAAGAGCAGATGAGGCTAATCTACCCCTTACATCCAATTTTAGGGTTACCTCTCTTGAAATGCACAACTCTATCGTCTTTGTCTTACAATTCAACTGTGCATTGTAGCGAGCTAACCAGTCCATTCCTAAGATAACATCATACCCCTTAATATCTAAGCCCATCAAATCGGCTAGTAATTTCCGTTCTCCAACCCAGATCTCACAATCCTTATACACCAAGTTAGCGATTAAACTTTAATCTCCAGTAGGTGTTCTAACCTCCAAATCATAAGGTAACTTAATTGGCTTCATATCTATTCCACTCATAAAGTTTGGGTTTACAAAAGAATGTGTCGCACCTGGATCAATTAAAATCTTAGCTAAACAGTGGAAAATAGGGATCGTATCTTCGACTACCTCAGTAGAATCGGAAACTTGTTGATGATCCAGTGCATAAACCCTAGTCGGCACTTTAGGTCGACTTCCTCCAGCACTAGTCTGCTTAGATGCCGATTCTCTGGCCGTTGAGTACTACCTCCTACTTTTGGCGCAATCGAACAACTTGCGAGTTGGTGCTCGGCACTACTGCAGTACAGACACTTTCCTGATTTCCTCCAACAATCGTTTTTCACATGATTGGACTTGCCACAGAAGCCACAACTAACTTAAGGAGTTACGACCGGACCACTAGAAGGTATTCCGCTCGCTTGACCTTGTCCACTCCGACCTCCTCTTGATAAAACCCCTCTTGAAACTCCAGCGGTCGTTACTCCTCCCGTTCCCCTTCCCGTCTTGGAAGGTGGGGCACTTTTACTAGCCTGTCCAGAAGAGTAACTAGGAATGTTCCTTTTCTTAGTATGGAAATCCCTAACTTGCAACCTTGCACTTTCAACCCTTTGCGCTTTCTCCAGGGCTTCAGTGAAAGTAGAGATTTGGGCTGCTGCCAACCCCTCCTAAATCTCCACATTAAGTCCTTGCACAAAATATCTAATCCTTTTTTACTCATTAACCACCAACTTTGGAGCGTATTTAGAAAATTTAGTGAATTTCCCTTCATACTCGACCACGCTAAGAGTTCCCTGTCTCAACTTTATAAATTCGTCCTCCAGCTTCTCCTGGACCAGAGGCGGAAGAAACTTCTCATTGAACTCCCTCGTGAAGTTTTCCCAAGTCCAAGGGATCTGGGCTCTTTCTCACTTTCCCCTTATCACATCCCACCAAGCACGTGCAACACCCTCAAACTGAAAGGTAGCAAAGTTCACTCGCCTCTCTTTGGTATAATCTAAGGTGGCGAAAATATTAGTCATCCGCTCCAACCAATTCTCCGCTAATTCGGGATCAGATCCTCCAATGAATTTAGGCGGATTAAATTTCAAAAACCTCTCCAAGGCTCTATCTTCCCTTCTATTCTAGGCTCCGGGTTGGTTAAATAGCCCTGGACCCTGTCGCTCTACTAATCGTTTTAGAATATCAGTCATCCGATTAATGGCAGTAACCATTTGGTTACCCTCTACATTTCCTTATCCCTAGGTCGGCCCAGTTGCCGATCCCTGATCATCCCCTTGAGATTGGATTTTCCTAGCCCCACGCCCACGACCTCTACCACTCTTTCGTCCGTCCATAATCCTAGTTATGCCTAATGCAAGAAATAAAATAGTTACGTGAGAAAATGCTTAATATAAAAGCCAACATGAAAACATTGGAAATAACAATAATTAACATGTATTAACACTTTAAAGTTCATACAATTAGCAAGTGATGGGGCATTTACAAAAATATGGCACACAGGTGCCATAAAAGTACATTTAGTTTGGCACGACAAAAGTAGGTTCAGGTGCCTCAAAAGTAGGCCACACAGTTAAACAAAATACAATGGCCTTTGAACTAGCATCACCCCAGCTATTTCTAGCTACAAAAGTCAAAAGAGAGTCATCACTCCTAGTCTAATTCTCAGCAGGACTATCAGGCGGAACCTCCTTCTCAGGATCCTCCTCGAAAGGCTCCTCCTCAGTGCCCTCCTGAATCGGACTCTGCACAACATCCATCACCTCATCAATCAACATAGTAGTGTCTGCCAAGATCCCAGAAGCCCGATCTCGAACCTCCTCGCCTATCCGAGTGGGTCGAGCCCTAACCTTCTGAACCTCATCACGAGCAGCCTCAGCCCTAGCCATCTCGTCCACTACCGTCCCCTCTAGCTCTGCAATCCTTTCACCCTGAGCGTCCACCATAATGCTCAGCTCCTCAACCTCCCGAAGTAAAGTTCGGCTGGTATTCACCAACTGACGACACTCATCGTCAATGGATAGTACGAGGTCATTAAGGTAAGCGTATGTCGCCCTACAGAGACATCGGGAAAACCTAGAAGAAGGGGAGTAACGCACACGAGCTCCTCCACCAAGTGCTCGATAGTAAATAGGCCTAAGAGGCTTCACGTGGCCATTAGCATCACCATTACCATTAGCAGCGTGTCCTCCGTTACCATTCTTCATCCCTGCAAAACAACCACAATTTCCGGGTTAGAAACTTAAAGTTACTAACTCGCTCAAATATTACTTAAGATATAACTAAATTATCTCATTCCTATTCTTAAGGGTAAAGTCCCTAATATATCTCCCAAATAGATTTCTAACCTAGTGCTCTGATACCAACTATGACGCCCCCACTTGTCCCAAGGGCGAACCCAAGGGTATCAGCGGGACGCCTACCCAACTCTCGCCAGGACTCGATACAATACTGTGAGGACCCGCAATTTTTCATATTTTATTTTATTTTACTGGCTTAATTAATTATTTACTCACCCATTTTCTCTAAATATTTTATTCCAATCTTTTTAGACCCAATTACATGGAACTATGGCTTACATGTATTTTTAAAATGACTTGTTACGAAAATTAATTTTTTGGAAGGCTAGATAAGTGAGAATAGTGAATACGCGATTAGAGTCAATAATCGAATCGAGAATACAATAAGTTTGGAAAATTGGAGACTTGTACATTAGTCTTAAAATAGGTATTTTTATGTTTAAATACTCAAGTATTAGTTAGTTATACTATCGTTATAAGAATTTCTTAGAAATTTCGCTTTATCGCGCACAAGTCGGAAATACGCGTTTTCGCACGCGCGATTAATTGAGGGACTTTAGACCCTTATTTCTAGACTATTAAGAGTGAATAATATTAGTATAAATGGAAGCGCATTAGAGGTATAATGCACAAGTGAAACAAACTCGAGAGGAATGGAGCACGAAACGCGTGCGTATGCGCGCTATTCTTAGTTGACTTTTTGGAGGAATTTTGGCCACAAATTCATAAGCTTCTCAACGAAGCTCAACCATCAGCCAACACTCTCTCATTTCTCCCTCTAAACAGCCATGCAACACCAAGGAAGAAGAAGGAAGAATTTCTTCATCTCATCTCCCTCAATCTTGCACCAAATCACTTCAAATTTTAACCACACTTAGCTAACCACTTGGTGAACAACCTAAGCTAGGAAAAGGGCTTGCTTTCCATGGTTTTCTTGAGCTTCAAGAGGCCGAAAATTTCTTCTTTGTTCATCAAGAGAGGTAAACAACGATCAACCTTGCAAATCTTGGTTTATGGAAGTAGTCTTGCACTTATAAGTTCATATAATCATGTGGGTATCTTTGTTTATGTTGGAAATTGTTGTGTGGGCTCTATGAACTCCCGCTATGGCTTGATGGACTGATTTGATGAGTTTTGATGTTATTAATTTTGGATTAGTGCTTAAATTAGTAGAAATAAGTGAGATTTTGAAGGATAGCTCAAAGGTGGTGAAGGGGAGAATTTTTCCGTTTCTGCCCCTGTGATGTCCGTGGCCCTTAGAGCCAATTTTTGTGGTTCTAATGACTTGGTTATGATGTATATGTGTTGTGTGAGATGTGTAGAAAGTTTCATCAAAAACTTTCATGATTTGGTTGGCCAAATGTTGAGTTTTCGGAAGTCAGCAAAACTGGAAATTGTTCCCGTAACTGCTCTGGCAGTGTTTTTGTTTTGGCTATAACCTCTTGCTCCAACGTCAAAATAGAGTGCCGTTTATGGCACTGGAAACTAGACATTCCCAGATTTCTAACAGTATAAACTGTATATTCGGATTCCACCTGAGGGATCCGTACCAACCTTGTAAAGTTGACTGTCCTGTTTCGCGTCTACACTGGGAGCTCTGTTTTGAGCAGCAAATGGATGCTCAAATATGAGCTAGCTGTAGACCGATTTTGAAAATAATTTCTTCTAAGAAATTGTAGCTTTATGCATTTAGTTTTTAACGCCACCAACCACGCTCAATTCCAAGTTGAATTGAGTGAGTTGTGGCTGAAATTTGAAACTGACTCAGGGATTGAAAACCCTCTTTTTGGCTAGTTGATGCCTTAACCTTGATTGGGACTTGTTGTTTCGAAATTTTTGGTGTCAATCACCTACCAAATGTATATTAGATGTCTCTCAGACTTTTGTTTCATAAATGGACCAGATTTGAATCGTTTTCATTGGGCAAAATGTTTAAAAAGGAAGAAGAAAGTAAAAGACAGATTTGGTCTTGGGATTTTCTTGAAATTTGGTAGTTTAGTTCACTACCGTCTCGTGTGAATTTCAAATGAAATTTGGTAGAGGAGTTGTCCTCATATGTAAGTTGAATTGTACCAATTTTGGTGTCAATCTAAGACCATTTCGGTATACAAATGATGTCCCAAAGTTGCTCTTCGAATTTGGAAAACGTTTCCTTTTCTCTTGGCCGAATGGTCAAATCTGATTTGGGAAGTTATATTTCGAAAACCTTGATGTCAACTACTTCTAAATTACTTATTGGATGTTTATGGAACATTAGTTTCAATATTTGAATTAATTGAAGTTGATTGTGTGGAGCAAAGCTTTTAAAAAGGAAAATTGAAGTACAAGGCAGATTTGCCTTGGAAATTCTTGGAACTTTAGTGATTTTGTTAACTGAATTCCCGTGCGAATGTTTACATGAAAATTTACAGAGGAATAGAACTTATATGGTAGTGTAATACTGCCAAATTGTGTGCCATTCCGAGTTTATTTCAATGCCCAACTGAAGTCCCAAAGTCTATGTTTCAAATCTGGAAAATGTTCAATCTGTCCTTATTTTTAGCTAACTTTGAGCCGTCATATCTTGGTGTTCAAAACTTCAATTTTTGTTCTGATTGTTTTTTTTTAAACTTTGATTGTAACTCTAATTGATTTTCAAATTTGAGAGGCTAGTTCACATTCTGTGAATTTTGCCGAATTTTCAAAGTTGGTCAAAAACCAACCCCGAAACTGTCTTAATGGTCCAAAACAGCCACTTTGAGCCAAATTTTGAATGTCTTCCATTTGAAATCATGGAAAAGTACCTTCTAGGAACTTTTAGTACTTTGGAAGAAGTTTCCAACGGTACCACATTTTCCAATTTTGGACTTGTAGAGAGAGAGATACGATTTTTCCAAGATTGTGTGACAAACCCGAAACTTCCAAACTTAAAGGAAATTGAGTTTTTAGAACTCATCTTTTTCCTTCGATATCGCTCGATCGTTTTACACTTGATTTCAAAGATGAAACCCAATTTCTCTTGTATTTTAAAACCCCACCTTTGAGTCTCGATTTACGAGTAATTAAGGTTCAATTCATGAATTCTCCTTAGATTGTACACCAGTACAACCTTCTTCGATAAGTAGGGGTTCTAAGTGATATTGTGTAATAGTTGATGATTATTTGCTCAAGCGCTCAAGGGGACCTTCAAGAGGAACTCGAAGTGGACGCCTAAACACTTGTTTGAACACTTACTCTCTTGTATTGACTAGATGAGTGTTCCATATAGGAGTACTTGATTTGAATAGTCTACGATATGTTTACTCTATGGTCATTACGTGTTAAGTGTTACCGCACTCGTTCTCATTTAAGTAAAATGTACTTGAATTACTCGATATGAAATACTTGAAATGCATATTTACATGAAGCGTTTCAATGATTGACTATGCTATGGCTGC
Organism: Coffea humblotiana; assembly: GCA_023065735.1. NCBI lineage: Eukaryota > Viridiplantae > Streptophyta > Magnoliopsida > Gentianales > Rubiaceae > Coffea > Coffea humblotiana. The sequence continues at coordinate 120,800 of JACYVW010000052.1, read as the reverse complement.
ATCAGTCGATTGGAGTGAATCTCCTCGACTCTTAAGTGGTAAAAATAGATGGCCAATAGGTGGTCTACTAAGATGAATAATGTCTATCAATTAACCGTGACTACTTACCGTTAACCGTTAACCGTAATTACTCACCGTTTACCGATTTACTTGATTACCTGCTTACGTGATTACTTGACTACTTGATTACTTGATCACCGTAAATTATATGTTCATATGAAATTATCGCATATTGCTTATGTCTTTACGTGTTAAGTGTTATTGGTAACTACTCATATGAAATTGTCCACCATTTTAAGGTGAGTGTGTACTTTATCTCACTCGACCTACCAAAATGATAAATTTTTACCGTTTACCGATTTGCTTGATTACTTGTGCATGTTGTAAGCTCTAAGCTGAACTGGGCCCTGCCCTTGATTACTAACCTGCTCGAGCCAGGACTGGGCTCGGTCGGGTAGGTTGGAACCCTGGGACACCGTTTCGGTATACTCGAGTACTACCACTGGAGGGATAAGGTGATGGCCAGACAACCGAGGGGATCACTGGAGTCATAAGGTGAAGTTGACCGAAATGGTTCCACTGGAACACCGTATCCTTCAATATGTGTTTATTTTGCGTAATGATAACTGTTCCATGCTAATGTGCCAATGTGAAATCTCGAACTATACCTGTGTTATGCTCAAATTAATCGTACAATGAACACCGTCTCATGCTAATGTGCTCAATATGCAACCTGGAACCACATATGTGGTATGCTCAAATTACCTGATTTATTAGAACTGCTAGAGTGTCTTGGAACCTCACTGGGCCGTGTAACTCATTCCACGTTTTTGTTTTCCTTAACAGGGTTCGAGACCAAGAGTGTTCGTGAATAGTACTAGATTGTTTTCATTTGAAGACCTTAAGTTGTATTATAACGGATGGTTGTAGTACATATTCTTTTGGATTGTATTAAGCTTGAAAGCTAAGTACTTGTAAGCGTACAATATTTTGGAGTACGTTAATTATATATTGAAGTTATTTGATGTATTTCGAGCTTTCGAATTGTGGATTGTAGTGAGTCCTGGCGAGAGTTGGGCAGGCGTCCCGCTGATACCCCTTGATTCGCCTTAGGGAGAAGTGGGGGCGTCACAAATACCAATTCAAACTTAAGGATAAATCACCGAATAATAGAAGTCGCTTCCTTACACAAGTATTCAATTCTTACATTCCAAGATACCAAGTACATCACTTTCCCCAAAATATACAACTTTCATAAGTCATCTAATCAATTACATTCAAAACCCTAATCAAAAGTCCATCAAGTCGGCTTCTCCATAACTCTTTCCATTTCGCCTCCTGTTAAGGAAAACAAATCTAATGGGATGAGCTAATGCTCGGTGAAGCCAAGAAAACATGCAAAACACATAGTTCAAATAACAATAGCACTTATACGAGAATTAAAACTATAACATTCAAGTAGTTCACAATTAACAATAAAACACACTTGATAAGGATACGGAAGCTCTCAAGAGCTATATTCCACTTGCTCTGCCAATGCTCGATCCAGTACCTCCATGAGCTGACACTCCGTCAACCGGGTAGGTTATAGGTCCGTAGAACCCCACTTACTTCGCACTCCCGATCACCGTTACACCTCCTGCTTCGGTCCCGCACTTCTTTTATATAAAGCGATACTACTCGAGTATGCCAAGCGAGATCTCTCAAATAGATCAAGCTTATAAATTTTTTCTTATGGTTCACCAAGCTTCACGACCAAGCCTATGCCGGCTCGAGTCACAAGGTCGGCCGATGAGTTTGGGCGTCCCCCACTATTATATCTATAAGTCAATGAGATTCACTATTGCAACACTTCACTTTATTCACTTAACAACTCACTTCATGCAATTCAAATACAATTCACTTAAAAGAGAACGAGTGCGATAAAGTACACACTTGACTCAACACTTGCAAAATACTCAATTAATGAGACAATTAAGCACGTAGCAACACTTCATACACTTGACACTCACCAAGTAAAAAAGTGAGTAATTGAGCAAGTAAGCTTTTAGGCGTCTGCTTCGAGATTCTCTTGAAGATCCTCTTGAGCGCCTGAGAAAATAATAATTGACCATCACTTACTATCACTTGACTCAACACTTGCAAAATACTCAATTAATGAGACAATTAAGCACGTAGCAACACTTCATACACTTGACACTCACCAAGTAAAAAAGTGAGTAATTGAGCAAGTAAGCTTTTAGGCGTCTGCTTCGAGATTCTCTTGAAGATCCTCTTGAGCGCCTGAGAAAATAATAATTGACCATCACTTACTATTACTTACAAACCCCTTGCTAACAAGGAAGAATGTACACTTGTTCAATACTAAGAAAATGTCATGAAAGAGAACCCTAATCACTTGAAAATCGAGGTTCAAAAGTGAGGAGTCAAAGTTCCAAGAGAGACTTGCCTCTTCCATGAAATCGGGTTTTAAAACGGTCCATCGATGTCAAAAGAAAGTAACGAGTTCTTTAAAACTCATTCCCTAAGAAATCATGAATTTTCAACTTTGCGCGATAAACTTGGAAAAATCAAATCTTGAGTTTGACACGTCCAAAAATGGAAAACTCTACACCGTTGGAAACTACGTTCGGAGTACTAAAAGTTCCTAGAAGACAATTTTCCAAAATTCTAAACGGAAAGCACTCATTTTCATCTCAAAATTGCTGATTGAACATGCAAGACAGAATCAGTCTTGATTTTTGGCAATCTTTGGAAATTTGGAAAAATTCCCAGAAAGTGAACCAACCTTTGAAATTCGTAACACAATAAGAGTTCCAAACAAGGGTTCAAACACGACAAACAGAACTAGATTCGGAATTTTGAGCGTCAAGATATACCAGTTCAAAGTCGGTTAATTTTCACTACTAGAACAGTGAATTTCCAGATTTGAAAAGCAATGTTTGGGGCATCATTTGGATATCAAGATGGTCTTGTAATTACACCAAATTTGGTACACTTAAAATTCCATATGTGGACTACCTCTCTATCAAATTTCACTCGAAAAATCACATGGGAAGGTAGTTAACGAAACTACCAAAGTTCGAAAAATGTTTCAAGGCCAATCTGCCCTCATGCTTTTCTTTCTTTTCCAAACGTTTTGTACATTAAAATCAGCCCCAATTCGAACCATTTTTGAAACCAAGGTCCTATAAATATTTAATAAGCAATTGAAATCAAAATTTTTGAAACAAAACATCCCAAAATAACTCTGACCATTCGGCCAATAAGAAGGGAAAAACTTTCCAGTTTTCCAGCTTTGTTGCACTTTCGAAATCAGACCACATCTCACTCAATACAAGTTCAAATTCAAAATGGTTGGTGGCATTGGAAACAAGGTTCAAAATTCCACATTTCATCAGGAGAAAATGTTCTCAAAATAAGTTCACAAGTGAGAGAAAATAGAGCCACAAGATGCAGCTTCTCCATTCCTCTCGGACAGACAATCAGAACAGGACAGTCAACTTTGTTGAATCACTACAGTTCACTCAGTTCGAACTAGCAAATGATTTTTATACCGTTAGAAAGCTATGAATGTCTAGTTTTGAATTCCACTAAAGGCATTCAATTTTGACTTTTGTACAGCAAATTATGTTCAAATGAAGAGGTACTGTTCGGCTGCCCAGATCACCATTTCCAGATTTCTTTCTTTTTTGAAAACTCTAGTTTTGAGCAACCAATTAAAACGATTTTCGCAAGGCACTTTGTACACATAATATACAACATATATCACTCAATTTCACAGTCAAATAACCAACAAAAATTCGAAATACAAGCAAGATAACCACAGGACATTTTCGGCCAGCTCTCAAGCACAGCTTGTCCTCGATTTTTCCTTCACTTTCTAACCGTATTCATCTCAAATAACACATAAACAACCACAATCAACTAATTACACCTAAGTTAAGCTACCTATAATCCACCTCAAGGCCACTAGCCTAAAGATTAAAACAAGATAAAATGGGTTTCCTCAAGCCCTCCACCTATTTCTTGCTTAGGGTTGTAAACCCATGCAATCTAAGCTTCATTCTTGAAGAAAATGAAAAGATTTGAAGGAGATGGTGGATACCTCTTGAACACTTGAAGAAAACAGAAATTTCTCACCACAAAACCTCCAAGAAACTCCACTAGATGATGTCTTTCTCCAAGCTAGAACTAACCTCCAAGTAGTATGTGAGTTGGGTGAAGATTTGTGAGGGAAATGGAAGCAAAATGGTGCAAGATGAAGAGAGCTTTCTTCTCTTCTTTTCCTTTGCTGTTCGGCCGACCAAGAGAGGGGAGAGAGAGAAGGGTTTGTGTTGTGAATCTTCCCTTGGAAGATTGGAGGGAAAAAGGTGCAAGAAGGTGTCCAAGGTCAACTTTGAATAGTGCACGAATAGTGTCCCGTACTACCACTTTTCTCTCTTGTTTGTTTCACTTGTGCACTAATCCTCCAATGTAATTCCTTTAACACTGTAATTATTCACTCTTAGTAGTCTAGTATAAATTTATCAAATCTTCACTTAGCCGTTTTGATGCGAAATATGCGAACTTTCGATTCGCGTGCGATAAAGTGAAATTTAAAAGGAATTCATGTAACGATAATATAATTAACTAATTATAAAAATAACTATTTTAAGAATAAAAACATGAGTCCTCACAAAAAAATTTCATCCAAACTAGCTTCAATCTTGCTTGGATTTTGAGGGAAAAAGGAAAGAGATAGCTTAGGGTTTTCCTCCATCTTGGTTTCAGCTTGGAGAGGAGAAGATTTGGTGGTTGGAAGTTCATCTTGATTGGAAAGCAAAAGAGGTAAAATTCAAGATTAACCTTCTTTCTTTGTCTTATGTTAAAAATAAGGTTGATTGTTGGATAAATATGAGGACTCGAAAAATTTCTTATTTTTATCGAATATTATTGATTTATTTAAATATTTATTCACCTGTTTTCTCCAAATAATTTATTTCAACCATTTTAAGTCCATTCATATGAAACAATGTCTTCCTTATGTTTTTAAAACGTCCCGTTAGCAAATTTAATTTTTGGAGGTTCGTTTAAGTGAGAAATAATGAGTACATGTGTTTCGAGGTGATATTCTATTCGAGAGTGTAATTATCTTGGGGAAATTAAGAATGATCAATAGTAGAATAAGAAAAGTTAATTGAGGAATTAAAGGTAAATGAGTTCTAATTAAGTGCATACCGCTCGCGCGTCGATAGTTTTCCGAAAGACGCGCAGAGGCAAATTTATTGGAGATTTGAGAAAGTAATACTAGACTCATGTGAGGACCCGCAAATTTACTTATTTTAAACTCCTATTACTAGCTTATTTAAATATTTAATTGGCCATTTGCTCTGAATATTTTATTCCAACCTTTGTAAACCCAATTACATGAAACTATGGCTTACATGTATTTTTAAAATGACTTGTTACAAAAATTAAATTTTGGGAAGCTCGTTTAGCGAGAATAGTGAATTCGCGTTTGGAGGCAATAATCGATTTGAGGGTACAATGGCTTGGAAATTGAAGACTTATACATTAGTCTTAAAATAGGTATTTTATGTTTAAATACTCAAGTACTAGTTAGTTATACTATCGTTATAAGAATTTCTTAGAAATTTCGCTTTATTGCGCACAAGTTGGAAATTCGCGTTTTCGCGCGATCGACTAATTGGAGCATTTTAGAAATTATTGATAGACTATTAAGAGTGAGTAATATTAGTGTTAAAGTAAGTGCATTAGAGGTATAATGCACAAGTGAAACAAACTCGAGAGGAAAAGAGCACGAAACGCGTGCGTGCGCGCACTAGCGAGAGTTGACTTTTGAGCACTTAAAACTCTCACCTACCAAGCTTGCTCTAGAAGCTTTTCCATCAGCCACAACTCCCTCCTTTCTTTCTCTAAGCAGCCGTGCAACACCAAGGAAGAAGGAGCAAAAATTTCTTCATCTCATCTCACTCAATCTTGCTCCAAATCATCTCAAAATCCTACCACACCTTGCAAATAACTTGGAGATCATCTTGGACTAGGAAGAGGGCTTCATTCTCACGGTTTTCTTGGAGTTCAAAGGGCCAAAAATTTCTGTTTTAGTCATCTAAAGAGGTAATGGACGATCAACCTCTTGAATCATGGTTTATATACGTTATATTGCACTTGTAAGCTTGTAGATGCATGTGGGTAGTTTTATATTGTTGGAAATCTTGTGAGTGGGCTCTATGAAATCCCACAATGGACTTGATGAGCTGATTTGATGATATTGGGTGTTAATTGTGTTGAATTAGTGCTTAATCTAGTGAATATAAGTTGTATTGTGGAAGAAAGCTCACAGGAGGTGAAATGAGAAAAGGGACAGTTCTGCCCCTGTGTTTGCCGAGCCTCTTTAGTGTAATGTTTGTGGTCCAATTGATTTGATTTTGATGTAAATATGTTGTATGGGTTGTGTAGAAAGTTTCCTCAAAAAATTACTTGATTTGGTTGGGTAAAAGTGGAGATTTCGAAATTTCATCAAAACTAGAAAACGTAACCAGAGTCTCTCTGGGAGTGATTTTGTTTCGACCATAACCTTTTACTCCGACATTGAAATCCAGTGCCGTTAGTGGAATTAGAAACTAGACACTTCCAGTTTTCCAAAAGTATAAAATGCATTCCCTGATTCTACTTGAGTGAACCGTACCAGCCTTTCATAGTCACCTGTCCTGTTTTTCGGCTGAGTTGGGAAACCTGTTATGAGCTGCAACTAGATGCTCGAATATGAGCTATTTGTGGACATAATTTTAAACCTATTCCTTCTGTGAAATTGTAATCATTTGAATGTAGTTTTCAACGCCACCAACCACACTCAATCCCAAGTTAAATTGAGTGAGTTATGGCCGAATTACGAAACTGTCTCAGAGTAAGAAAACCCTAACTCTGGGCTGATTTATGACTAATCTTGATTTGGGACTTGTTATTTAGAATTTCTTGGTGTTAAACACCTACAAAATGTAATTTGGAGGTTTCTCATACCTTGTCCTTATAAATGAACTATGTTTGAGAAAATTTCATTGGCCAAATGTTTGAGAAAAGGAAAATGGAAGTACAAGGCAGCTTTGCCTTGGAAATTTGGAAACTTTAGTGGCTTTGTTAACTAACTTCCCGAACGAAATTTTATATGAAATTTGACATAGGAATATCCCTTATATGGTAGGATAATACTACCAAATTTCGTGCCATTCGAAGTCCGTTTCGATACCCAACTAAAGTCCCAAAGTTCAACCTTCAAATCTGGAATTTTGCCCAGTGGACTTCATTTTCGTACCAACTTTGAGCTGCTATATCTTGGCGCTCAAAACTCTGATTCTTATTCCGCTTGTGGTGTTTTAAAATTTGTTTGTAACTCTAATTGATTTCCAAATTTCAGAGGCTAGTTTGCAATCTACGAATTTTTCCGAATTTCCAAATTTGGCCAAAAACCAACCCCGAAACTGTCTTGATAAACCTAAAACAGCAACTTTGAGCTAAATTTTGAATACCTTCCATTTGGAATCATGGAAAAGTGTCTTCTAGGAACTTTTAGTACTTTGGAAGTAGTTTCCAAAGGTACCACGTTTTCCAATATTGGACCAGCGGAGAGTGAGTTATGATTTTTCCAAAAGTGCACCTCAAATCTGAAAATTTTCAAACTTGAAGGGAATTGAGTTTTCGAGACTCTTCCCTATCCTTCGATATCACTTGACCATTTTGGACTTGTTTTCACAGAGGAAATTAGTTTTTCCTTGTGCTTTTAAACACCACCTTTAAACCTTGAATTTGAGCAAGTTAAGGTTCATTTTCATAAGATTTCTCTAGATTGTAGAAGTGTGCAATCTTTCGTGATAATTGGGGTTTCTAAGTGGTGGTTCATTATTAATTGCTCAGGCACTCAAGAGAATCTTCAAGAGGATCCCACGGTGGACGCCTGAACCCTCAAGTGGGCATTACTTCTTTGTTTATTTGGTAAGTGTCAAGTGTATGAGTTCTTGATACATGCTCAACTGTTATATATGATTGGAGATTTTGAAAATGGAGTCGAGTGTGTACTTTATCGCACTCATTCTCATTTGAAATAAATGGAATGAATTGTATTAAATGATTGGATGAATGAAATGAATGGTTGAATGAAATTGAATGATTGAATGAATTAAATGTTATGCTATGGCTGCATACGTCGCTGGAGTGAATCTCCTCGACTCACAAGTGAACATGGGGACGCCCAACTCTCACTGGCCAACCTTGGACTCGAGCCGGCGTGGGCTTGGTCGGGCTCCTTGGTGAACCATGAGAAAACGTCAGCTTGACCTAGTGAGAGGTCTTGCTTGGCATACTCGAGCAGTATCGCCCAAAACAAACGACAGGGGTATTTAACGGTGATCGGGGACATGATAAGTGAAGTTCTATGGACTAAACCTACCCGATTGACGGAGTATCAATTCGTGGAGGTTCTGAATCGTACAAGTGGAAAATAGCTCCTGAGAGCTCCTATATCCTTGAATTGTTTCTGTTTTCATTTTCTCGCTCGAATTGTTATTTACTTGAATATTACTATTATACTTGTTAAATGGGATTGTTACTTGGACAATATGCTTGCATGTGTGTTTCTTGGCCTCACAAGCAATTGCTCACCCCGTAGATTTGTTTTCCTTAACAAGAATGAATCTGAGGTGGAACTCGGAGGAAATCCTTTTGATGTACTTTGTCATTAGGGTTTTAAATGCAATTGACTGGACATTGTGGCTGTAGTATATTTTGGAAATTGGTGTTTCTTTTGGGAACCTAATGTAAGACTCGGAGAAATCTTGTGGATGAACTTTTGTAATAGGGATTCGATTGTAATCGAATGGATACCTTTTGGGCGGTTGTATATCTTTTGCACAATTGATGTATTTTGTACTCGTGGTGTAAGACTGGATGTTATATAAATAAGTATGGAAGCGACTTCCTCTATTAGACTTATATTAATGGTTATTATCGTTAAGCGTGAATCGAATTGTCTTGAGTCCTGGCGAGAGTTGGGCAGGCGTCCCGCGGATACCCTTTGGTTCACCTTAGGGAGAAGTGGGGGCTTCACAGTTGGTATCAGAGCTTAGGCTTTAGATCTTTGAAGTGTATCCTAGGTTTGAAGTTTAGGATGCCGGACTGTGGAACTGGTTGGGAAGTTGAGTGACTGCTTGTGGGGATGAAAATTGGGACCTAGGTCTGAATTAATGGACCATTGGGAGTCTTGATCTTGTAAGAGATATGTGGGATAGTATGAGATGATCAAATCTATTTTATTTAGTATTCTTGGACCCATTTAAGCTTTTAATTTTAATTGTAAGTTACGGAAGGTAACAGTGGTATTGAACTGTCTCGGGGACGTATTCCGATAGCCATTGTCGAGAAGGGCTTAAGGGAGCTCGTTGGAGATATAATCCAACTCACCGAACTAGGACTTTATGTGATTTCCAAAGGACTTACTCGTGCCCAAATAATGGGGTGTTAATAGTGGCCGATCATCGGAAGTGGCTATTCGAGGAAATTAGGGTAGTTCAAGAGGATAATCGAGGACCGAGGGCAATTGTCGATGCCCAGACTACTAGAATTTTTGAAGTGGAGACTGAGGTACTTGAGGAGCGAGGAAAAGACAAAGGCTCCTAGTGAGCAACTTCAAAAAGCTAAGAACCGATTTGTTAGGGTAGTACACGAAATTAAAGACCAGATGAATAAGTCGATGGCTGGGTATGTTACCTTGGTTGAACAAGTGAAGAATAACAAGATACTCGATAAGGGACATGAGATTAAAACTCCTAGTGCTGAAGATAGAAAATAATCTTACTGAAATAGCAGAGACTTCTGGCTCCACCAATCACTAAGCTAGTGATTTAAACCATTTTAATAGTTTTTGCCAAGGATAGTCGGGGTGGTGCTTGTTCAAAGGCTATTGTATTTGTTTAACCGTACTATCTAACTTTTGAAGCAATTGAACGTTACTTATGAGATACTTGACTTTATTGCTTTATGATTTCAAATCTATGATTGGGTTGTACGCATTTACGATTATTTTTGTTTTGCATGATCAAAGTGTCACTTTTCAAACTTCGTTTATGTGCACTCATTTTACATCATGCCTTTATAAATGTTAAATTTATGAGCTGCCAAAGAAGTGAAATGGGACCGAGAGCAAGAGGTAAAGCAACCCCAAGCTCAAGAGGATGTTTAGGGAACGGTAGCTGGGTCGGACCCAAAACCCTAGAAATGAAGGAAATCAATCACGTAGCTGCTATTGTTGACCATATGATTGATATCTTAACACGGTTAGTTGAGCACCAAAACCCTAAACCAAACAACCGACCTAGGAATCGAGAGAGGTGTGAGGATTGAGCAATTCTTGAAGTTCGCCCATCTAAGCCTCATGGAGGACCTAACCTCAAAATAGTAGAATTGATTTGAGGGAATCAAATAAGTCACTAGTAAAAGCAAGAGGTTAGGGTTTCTTCTCGAGTAACTTTATAAGTGAGTATTAGAGAGTGAATTAGGGTTAGGAACTGTTAGGGAATAAGATCTCCGTATTTTGTTACGTTTATAAGTAATGATAGTAATCTTGACGAAACTCAAGAGCTCATCCATATTAAGAGGAGAATAGTTAAGAACTATATTCTAGGGTAACCTATAAGCAAAAGAGTGAAATAGTAATATGGCCAGAATTTTCATTGTGTATAGTCACTCATTTTGACCCTTGATTTGCCTGGCAGGCTAGCATTTGATTTAAGCCAACTGGTAAGATGACAAATTTGGAAGAAATGCGTCAGGAAATGGACGTTCTTCGAAATGAGGTAGAATTTCAAAAGAAATTGGCTGACTACTGGGAAGGACGGTGGAAACAAGAATATGCAGAAAAAATTGAGTTGCTACGCAAGAATGTGGAACTGGAGAAGAAATACAAAGAGACTTCTCAAACTGGTCACGCCATGACTTCTCGTGTGATTTGTGGATACTATGGTAAGCCCAACCACACGGAGAATGAATGTTGGAAGAAATCGGGAAAGTGCTTGTATTGCGGTAGTACCACACATCAGATTGCAAGTTGCCCTAATACTCCTAACAAAAAGAGGAAATACTCAGCAGCCAACTAGGTTAGCTACAGAGCAATCCAGTGCCAGATGGGAGTATTTAGTGCTAATGGCTATGAAGGGGGTGCTAGTAGTGGAAGTTTTACGAGTGAGGATGGTTTTGACTCCACCCAAGGGATAGAGGCTGTAGTTTTGCCCTAGTCTAGACTAGCACTTTTGGAGGTTGTGATCTTTTGAAAAAGGGAAAGTCTTTTGTTGTTTTGTATCTTGGCAACTTGGCACGTTTTGTTATAGTCTTGTTGTTTCCTTTTTCCTTTTGATGTGATTTGATAAACCTATTCTAACTTGATGTAACTATTATGATCTTTTATGAAATATGAAATTTACCTTGCTTTTAATTGAATTCATGGCTTATATGTATATTTATACTTTGCCCTACACCTTTAGATTAGTGGTGAGACATGAATGGTAGTAGACATGGTCGAGATTGTACTTGAGAATATAGACCACCTCGAGGTCTGGAGGCGACCAGGGATCGGGACCAAATCGAGAACTTAGAGTTGAAGTTGGGACCCAATATTTGATTGCCAAATTGAGATATTAAGATTGTGAAAATTGTGTTAGTGAAAGGAAATATTTGATAGATTTAATGAGTCTAATGATTAAGGGACCGGATATCATATTTGGAATGGAAGTTGAGGCTATATATATAGACCATCGAGACTTGAACGATGTGACTATTAAGAACAAATACTCTGTCGCCTCACATAACGAGAATTTTGATCAATGGCAAAGGGCCATCGTATTATTGAAGTTGAATTTAAAGTAGAGCTATTACTGGTTGAGGATCCTAGAAACTAATGTGTTTAAGACCACTCCCAATTCAAGATGGGGACACTTTGAATTTTCAGTTACGCCCTTTGGGTTGACTAAAGCACTAGTAGCAATTATGGCCTTAATGCATCGGGGTTTTAAAACGTATTTGGAATAATCTGTGATGACATTTATTGATGATATATCGGTATACTCTAATGATTGAGAAGAGCATGAAAGACACCTGATGATAGTTTTATAACCCCGAGAGAGCGCCAACTTTCATTAAGTTCAATAGATGTGAGTTCGATTGGAGGAAGTAACCTTTCTAGGTATACAATATCTAAGGAAGGAATTGTTATTGACTCAGATAAAGTGGAAGCTGTTTAAGGGGAAACGACCAAAGAATCCTACCGAAATTTGGAGTTCTTAGAGTTAGCCGAATATTACCTTTGGTTTATCAAAGATTTTCCTAAGGGTGCAAGACTTGGCAAGTTATTTGGGATTCTAAATGTGAGGAAGAATTTTGAAAGTGAAAAAAATTGTTTAACCAATGCACCTGTGTTAGCCTTACCGAGCGAAGGAGGTAACTTTATGATTTATACAGATGCTTCAAAGGATGGTTTAGAATGTATATTAATAATACATGATGAGGTGATTGTATATGCCTCTAGAAAATTAAAATATCACAAGAGAAAGTAGCCAACTCATGATTTGGGGTTAGTGGCTATAATAATTGCATTAAAGAAGTGAAGACATTACCTATTTGAGGTAGACAAGAAGTCGATTAAGCTGCCATATGACTTGGAAGTTAAAATGCCTATTGGGAAAAATTAAGGTTTGATTGCTAGTGGGATGAATAGAAATTGTGAAGTATGGCTTGAAAAACGTAAGTTAGTGATTGATCTGATAGGCTTAACTATGAAGGGAATGACCTTGTCCTAGGTGTGAATTTCGAGGGCGAAATTCTTTTTAAGGAGGGGAGGATGTGAGGACTCGAAAAATTTCTTATTTTTATCGAATATTATTGATTTATTTAAATATTTATTCACCTGTTTTTTCCAAATAATTTATTTCAACCATTTTAAGTCCATTCATATGGAACAATGTCTTCCTTATGTTTTTAAAACGTCCCGTTAGCAAATTTAATTTTCGGAGGTTCGTTTAAGTGAGAAATAATGAGTACATGTGTTTCGAGGTGATATTCTATTTGAGAGTGTAATTATCTTGGGGAAATTAAGAATGATCAATAGTAGATTAAGAAAAGTTAATTGAGGAATTAAAGGTAATTGAGTTCTAATTAAGTGTATACCGCTCGCGCGTCGATAGTATTCCGAAAGACGCGTTGAGGCAAATTTATTGGAGATTTGAGAAAGCAATACTAGACTCATGTGAGAACCCGCAAATTTACTTATTTTAAACTCCTATTACTAGCTTATTTAAATATTTAATTGGCCGTTTGCTGTGAATATTTTATTCCAACCTTTTTAGACCAAATTACATGAAACTATGGCTTACATGTATTTTTAAAATGACATGTTACAAAAATTAAATTTTGGGAAGCTCGTTTAGCGAGAATAGTGAATTCGCGTTTGAAGGCAATAATCGATTTGAGGGTACAATGAGCTTGGAAATTGAAGACTTATACATTAGTCTTAAAATAGGTATTTTATATTTAAATACTCAAGTACTAGTTAGTTATACTATCGTTATAAAAATTTCTTAGAAATTTCGCTTTATCGCGCACAAGTTGGAAATTCGCGTTTTCGCGCGCGCGACTAATTGGAGGATTTTAGAAATTATTGATATACTATTATGAGTGAGTAATATTAGTGTTAAAATAAGTGCATTAGAGGTATAATGCACAAGTGAAACAAACTCGAGAGGAAATGAGCACGAAACGCGTGCGTGCGCGCACTAGCGAGAGTTGACTTTTGAGCACTTAAAACTCTCACCTACCAAACTTGTAACATCCCGTATTTTCAAAAATGACATTTTATGTGTTAATTTCGGTTTATTAATTTTGGCAATGACATTTTACGTGCAATTTGTGGTTTATGAATTTTGGCTTAAGGATTTAAAATTTTTCCAACATCCTAGTTTTGTAAACTTGATTTTTGTTTGTTAATTTTGGTGTAATTTGATTTATTAAGTTTGCCCTTAAGATGTTTAAAATTTTTTTTTAAAAACCCTAGTTGAATGCAAAGGTAATTTTCTTGACACCCTATTTTATAAGAAACTTGATTTCTGTAAAAACCCTAATTTGTTTATGAAACACTAGTTTTCCCTCAAACCAAAAGTTGGTTCTTCAATTGAGATCATGAGTGATAATGAGAGTTTGTGTGAAGGATGAATTATTGATGATTGGATTAATTAAGTGCCATTAGTGATTTTGGGTTAAGTTCAACTTATGACCTATGGAGTCAATTGGAAAGAATTCAAATGGTTTGGGCAAGGATGCAAGGATTGGAAAATTGGAAGATTGATATCTCAAGCTTTCTACTAACTAAGCAAGCAAGATAAGAAGAGAGAAGGAGAAGAGGGGCTTGGGTGAAATAAGGGGAAACTTGTGTCTTAATTACTAGGCAAAGTTAATAAGAGGAGCAAAGAGGTGATGAGTGGTCGGCTAAGGCAAGAAAAGAAAAGAAGTGGAGGACTTTGACCACCTTATAAAATAATTCCAGCCTTAGGTATTCAGCAAAGCAAGTCAATACAAAATAAAAGAGAGGGGAGGAAAGGTCGGGCAGCCTTGGGGAGGAAAGAAATGAGAGAGAGAGAGAGAGAGAGAGAGAGATGGCTAGCTGGAGAACTAGGAAAGGAAGAAAGAAGAAGGAAGGAAGAACAAAAGAAAAGAAAGAGGAGAACAAGGTTGGCTGGCTGCTGTTCTTCTCTGTCCAGTTTTGTTAGCCTGGAGATTGAAAGGTAATCTCACTTCCTAGCTCTCAATTCTTATGGTATAACTTGAATGGATGACTGGAATTTGAATTTAATGAGTTAAGAGCTGATTTGGATGGCTGGAATTTCGTTGGTATGAAGTTGATTGAATGAACTCCCAGAAATTTCATTTCTATTTTAGTTTCTGTCCGAATTGGTTCTGAAAATTCGAACATGTTGGGAGCTAAATTAGCCTTAGTACAAAACATGAAAGTTGTATAGAATTGAGTGTAGATTATGTCTGTAAATTTTCAGCTCAATCGGAGTAGGGTAGCTTGTGAAATGACTAATTTACCCCTGCTGCCCTGTTTCTGTCAGAAATGATAATCAGCCTCTGTAATTGGTTCGTTTGACCGGGAATATTACTGAATTGATTGTTGATGTCTTCTTAAGAATTGTACCCTTGTATCTTAGCTTTCATATGGCTTTGGAATCACCTGAATCGGAGTTGTGTGTGCTGCGTTATGATTAACGGAATCAGGACTGCTAGTTGAATTTCACAGTGAGCTTCGAACTGGAAAATCTGGGGGCTGTTTTGGTAAATGGGACCTAGTTAGGGTGAGAACTGGGTTAAGATGTCTTCATAATACTTGTAGTTCTCTGTCTTATCTTCGAAACGGTATATAGTGTACCCCAATCCGATAAGCATAACTTCGGTTGTGACCGAAACACCAAGAGACGTCAAACCTGCTGTTTTGTTATTTTTCCTTAAACTTGGTTTCCGGTCGCATTACTAGTATTGTTTTGTAATTGAATGACATTGAACCTAGTTGAAGGGCTATTGTGTTAACATTGCTTATGTGTGACGTTGGGGTTGAGTTGAGGAAAATAATGAAGCCATAAATGGCTGGAAAATAGCTAAATACAAAGGGCATGCCGCCCAAATTTTCACTCGAGAGTTAGGAATGTGTACTTGCAACTTGAGTAAAGATTTGACGATGAATTGAACTTGATTTGCCTAAAATATTCGAGTCTTCTTTTGTAGAGGTATATAAGTTAGAATTTTGCCGAAACTCATACTCTTGAAAAAATGAAAGTAGCGACCAATAGAAATACGTTTTCCTCGTCTTTTCGACTCAAATGGGAATTCAAAAGTTTTAATCGTTTCATTGCCAAAACCAAAAGAGCGAGCATGAGTTTTCTAGAGTTTGATACGTAACATGAACCCTATCTAAATGAGTTTTATTTACTTGATCTTTTTGAAACGAAATTCTTAAGTTTCGAACTCTAGTTGATTTCAAGCTTTTAAATGATATTGTATCGCAGATTTGGACTCCAACCAAGGAGTTACACCTGAGCGTGATTTTCGACAAGCACTAAATCTTTGGTGAGTGCTTCCAAATACCTGATTGAACTTGACACTTGTTTTCAATACTTGACCAATGTGATCGAATGAAATGTGATTGGTATGGTCGGGCAAAGGTGTACTTTATCGCACTTGCCCTAATGTGATATGTACTTGTTTATTGTTGCAATCGACTTGATATACTTGTGCTTGGCTTGTAAGTGCAGAGCGGCAGTATGTACCACACTCGATCCGAGTGGGAGGTACCTCTCATTCCCGTCTCCGTACTTTTATCTTGATTCAGTCGATTGGAGATATTATCTCATCGAATTCTTGGGGACCCAAACCCCACTGGCTAGTTAATCGAGTCGAGCCGGCAAGGGCTTGGTCGATAGATAACGAACCATGGGTATCTAGTGTTGTCGAGTGGAGTGTTATCTCCTCGACTAATCGGTATACTCGAGTATTACCACCAGTGTTTAATTGGTGTTCGGGCCCGGTAAGGGGGTTGAATGGTGGACGGATTGGTGTGAAGCGAAGTACTACTGGACTGGTTACGTTCCTTGAAAGTTGACGGAGTGTCAACTAGTACTTGATCAAGCTCTGGTGAAGCAATGGGAATTTGGCTCCTGAGAGCCATCTGTATCCTTATACTTTGATTGTTATTCGTAGTGTTATTGTTTCTTTTAAGAAAAGAATTTTACACTCTCTCATTTTAAGATTTGCTACTTGAAGTGTTATTGCTCACTTTTATGGACTGGTTATACTCGCTACTTTGCTACCTTGATACGTGAACTTTTTAATAATGGTCAACTTGCTATTTGGAACTTCACTGGGCTTTTAGCTCATTCTACGCCATTTGTTTTCCTTTCAGGGGTTGCGAACCAGAGTGAGAGACCTGTATAGAATAGTATAGTTTAGTTCTTTTGTATTGTTTTGTTTTTGCACTCGCTCTAGTGCTTGGATAGGGTTGACTGTATTGGGAACTAAGAGCTTTTGTTATATTTGGGACTGTATATCTGGTTGAGATTGGAATGAATGTAAGTATACCTTTCAAGTTTGGGACTTGTTATTTCAATTATCCTTGAGGTTATATCTTATTTGGTTCAAAGAGAGTGAATGAGTCCTGGCGAGAGCTAGGCAGGTGACCCGCCGAACCCAGGGGTACGCTCTAAGGGGAGGTGGGGCCGTCACAAAACTTGCTCTAGAAGCTTTTCCATCAGCCACAACTCCCTCCTTTATCTCTCTAAGCAGCTGTGCAACACCAAGGAAGAAGGAGCAAAAATTTCTTCATCTCATCTCACTCAATCTTGCTCCAAATCATCTCAAATTCCTACCACACCTTGCAAATAACTTGGAGATCATCTTGGTCTAGGAAGAGGGCTTCATTCTCACGGTTTTCTTGGAGTTCAAAGGGCCAAAAATTTCTGTTTTAGTCATCTAAATAGGTAATGGACGATCAACCTCTTGAATCATGGTTTATATACGTTATATTGCACTTGTAAGCTTGTAGATGCATGTGGGTAGTTTTATATTGTTGGAAATCTTGTGAGTGGGCTCTATGAAATCCCACAATGGACTTGATGAGCTGATTTGATGCTATTGGGTGTTAATTGTGTTGAATTAGTGCTTAATCTAGTGAATATAAGTTGTATTGTGGAAGAAAGCTCAAAGGAGGTGAAATGAGAAAAGGAACAGTTCTGCCCCTGTGTTTGCCGAGCCTCTTTAGTGTAATGTTTGTGGTCCAATTGATTTGATTTTGATGTAAATATGTTGTATGGGTTGTGTAGAAAGTTTCCTCAAAAAATTACTTGATTTGGTTGGGTAAAAGTGGAGATTTCGAAATTTCATCAAAACTGGAAAACGTAACCAGAGTCTCTCTGGCAGTGATTTTGTTTCGACCATAACGTTTTACTCCGACATTGAAATCGAGTGCCGTTAGTGGAATTAGAAACTAGACACTTCCAGTTTTTCAAAGGTATAAAATACATTCCCGGATTCTACTTGAGTGAACCGTACCAGCCTTTCATAGTCACCTGTCCTGTTTTTCGGCTGAGTTGGGAAACCTGTTATGAGCTGCAACTAGATGCTCGAATATGAGCTAGTTGTGGACATAATTTTAAAATAATTCCTTCTGTGAAATTATAATCTTTTGAATGTAGGTTTCAACGCCACTAACCACACTCAATTCCAAGTTGAATTGAGTGAGGTATGGCCGAATTATGAAACCGTCTCAGAGTAAGAAAACCCTAACTCTGGGCTGATTTATGACTAATCTTGATTTGGGACTTGTTATTTCGAATTTCTTGGTGTTAAACACCTACAAAATGTAATTTGGAGGTTTCTCATACCTTGTCCTCATAAATGAACTATGTTTGAGAAAATTTCATTGGCCAAATGTTTGAGAAAAGGAAAATGGAAGTACAAGGCAGCTTTGCCTTGGAAATTTGGAAAATTTAGTGGCTTTGTTAACTAACTTCCCGAACGAATTTTTATATGAGATTTGACAGAGGAATATCCCTTATATTTTAGGATAATACTGCCAAATTTTGTGCCATTCCAAGTCCGTTTCGATACCCAACTAAAGTCCCAAAGTTCAAGCTTCAAATCTGGAATTTTGCCCAGTGGACTTCATTTTCGTACCAACTTTAAGCTGCTATATCTTGGCACTCAAAACTCCGATTCTTATTCTGCTTGTGGTGTTTTAAACTTTGTTTGTAACTCTAATTGATTTCCAAATTTCAGAGACTAGTTTGCATTCTACGAAGTTTTCCGAATTTCCAAAGTTGGCCAAAAACCAACCCCGAAACTGTCTTGATAAGCCTAAAACAGTAACTTTGAGCCGAATTTTGAATACCTTCCATTTGAAATCATGGAAAAGTATCTTCTAGGAACTTTTAGTACTTTGGAATTAGTTTCCAAGGGTACCAAGTTTTCCAATTTTGGACCTGCGGAGAGTGAGTTATGATGTTTCCAAAAGTGCACCTCAAATCTGAAAATTTTCAACTTGAAGGGAATTGAGTTTTCGAGACTCTTCCCTATCCTTCGATATCGCTTGACCATTTTGGACTTGTTTTCACAGAGGAAATTAGTTTTTCCTTGTGCTTTTAAACACCACCTTTAAACCTTGAATTTGAGCAAGTTAAGGCTCATTTTCATAAGATTTCTCTAGATTGCACAAGTGTGCAATCTTTCGTGATAATTGGGGTTTCTAAGTGGTGATTCATTATTAATTGCTCAGGCACTCAAGAGAACCTTCAAGAGGATCCCACGGTGGATGCCTGAACCCTCAAGTGGGCATTACTTCTTTGTTTATTTGGTAAGTGTCAAGTGTATGAGTTCTTGATACATGCTCAACTGTTATATATGATTGGAGATTTTGAAAATGGAGTCGAGTGTGTAATTTATCGCACTCGTTCTAATTTGAAATAAATGGAATGAATTGTATTAAATGATTGGATGAATGAAATGAATGGTTGAATGAAATTGAATGATTGAATGAATTAAATGTTATGCTATGGCTTCATACGTCGCTGGAGTGAATCTCCTCGACTCACAAGTGAACATGGGGACGCCCAACTCTCACTGGCCAACCTTGGACTCGAGCCGGCGTGGGCTTGGTCGGGCTCCTTGGTGAACCATGAGAAAACGTAAGCTTGACCTAGTGAGAGGTCTTGCTTGGCATACTCGAGCAGTATCGCCCAAAACAAATGACAGGCGGGCCCGGTATAGGGGTATGTAACGGTGATCGGGGACATGATAAGTGAAGTTCTACGGACTAAACCTACCCGATTGACGGAGTGTTAATTCGTGGAGGTTCTGGATCGTGCAAGTGGAAAATAGCTCTTGAGAGCTCCTATATCCTTGAATTGTTTCTGTTTACATTTTCTCGCTCTAATTGTTATTTACTTAAATATTACTGTTATACTTGTTAAATGGGATTGTTACTTGGACAATATGCTTGCATGTGTGTTTCTTGGCCTCACGAGCGATTGCTCACCCCGTAGATTTGTTTTCCTTAACAGGAATGGATCTGAGGTGGAACTCGGAGGAAATCCTTTTGATGTACTTTGTCATTAGGGTTT
Organism: Coffea humblotiana; assembly: GCA_023065735.1. Lineage (NCBI taxonomy): Eukaryota > Viridiplantae > Streptophyta > Magnoliopsida > Gentianales > Rubiaceae > Coffea > Coffea humblotiana. Next base: position 100,599 of record JACYVW010000052.1, on the reverse strand, counting down.
TAAATGCAATTGACTGGACATTGTGGCTGTAGTATATTTTGGGAATTGATGTTTCTTTTGGGAACCTAATTTAAGACTCGGAGAAATCTTGTGGATGAACTTTTGTAATAGGGATTCGATTGTAATCGAATGGATACCTTTTGGGCGGTTGTATATCTTTTGCACAATTGATATATTTTGTACTCGTGGTGTAAGACTGGATGTTATATATATAAGAATGGAAGCGACTTCCTCTATTAGACTTATATTAATGGTTATTATCGTTAAGCGTGAATCGAATTGTCTTGTGTCCTGACGAGAGTTGGATAGGTGTCCCCGCGGATACCCTTTGGTTCGCCTTAGGGAGAAGTGGGGGCGTCACAATAAAGACATGATATGTTAGTGAATCTTGGTAGTTTTCAAGTTGATGATTCTTGTGCTTCATATTTGAGTTAGGGTTTGTATATGTATATGATTTATGGTGGTTTCTTGTTGAGATTTTGGCATTATATATATCTAATGTTATGTTGGCAATGAAACCCTATGGACTTGCTAAATGTAGACACCAAAATTTCATCTTTTTTGTTTTTCTCAATTTTAGCTTTATTTTTTATTATTTATTCTTGTTTTTATTTTATTTTAGATTGATTAAGTTTGCAAAATGATAGTTAGTGTTTATTTATTTTACTAAATTAGGTTCATAATTTTTTCTTTTTAAAACATTTTTGCATTAAATTTCTGAAAAAAAATCACAAAAACTTGTTTCAATCTTTTTAAGTTCAATTTCTTCCAAATAAAATTTGCAAAGTAATTTTGTTTTGAAAAACAAAATAAACAAAATAAAAGAAAATGCAAAAATATGTGGAACACATGCACAATAACTAGGTGGAGTGCATGCAAATGGGACAAGTGTCCTCATTTTTTGTTGACACCACAATATCTAGAGGATAGGTGGTTAGGACACTTTGAAGCCTAAGAAAAATTTGAAAAAAAAGAAACAAAAGAAAAAGGAAGGAATGGGAGGGAAACAAAGGGGGGTAGAAGGAAAACAAGAAAAAAGGGTTTTTGGAAGAAAGAAAGAAGCTTCGGGGCTGGTTGGAGGAAAAAGAAACAACAGAAAAAGGCAAGAAAGCAAGAAGGAAAGGGTTTCGGGCTGAGGGAGAGAAAGAAAGCAAGAAAAAAGAGAGAACTGAGAGAGGGAAGAGTTTCAGGCAGAGGAGGAAACAAGGAAATGAAAAACTGAGAGAGGGAGAAGAGGTTGAGAGGGGTGGCGGCTGAGGAACCAGAAAAGGGAGGAAACAACAGAAAGGAAGCAAAGATAGGGAGAGAGGGGGAGAAAACCTAGGAGAGCAAGAAAGAGAGAGCTAGACTGTGGAGAGGAAAAATGAGGAAAGATCAGGCGAGGAACAAGAAAGAAAGGAAAAAGCTTCGGGGAAGAACAAGCAAGAGAGGAGAGGAAAAGGAAGTCTAGGGAAACTTGGGAAAATCTGGGGAGACTAGAGAGATCAAGGAGAAAGAAAAACAGCAAGAAAAGAAGAGGAAACGAGTGGGAAATTGAGAAAAAGTGCAGAAAATTTTTCTGCAAAACTCACAACCAAGCTGGCGGAGTAGCCAAGTTCAGGGTGGAATTCCGACCAAATCTCTAGCTTTTAGGAGAATCTCTTTACTTCTGCACCATCTTGAGACACATTGGAAGAACTTTTGTGTAGAAATAATTTAAGGAAAACCATTCTAAGAAGGCCAAATCGAAGCTCCAAGTTCTGGGTTCATCGATGCTGAAATTTCGGCAGTAAGTTGCTCTTTGCTTCTTCCCAGCAAACAACAAGCATTTCGTGGGGATAATCTCACCTCCATTCAACTGTGTAAACATCCACAGGTAGATTGCAACTCCTTCCATTGTTAGTTTAACGTTTTATGATGATTGAAGTTCATCGGGCATGAATTCTTGTTGTTGGGCCGTCAGTTTCATTTTCTGGTTTCATTAGTTTTTTTGTTATGCTTGATAATGACTGATTATAGGCATGATAAACTCTCAGTGAAATCAAAAGATGCTGTTAATCTTCGGAAAAATAAGATAAGAAAAGAGAGAAAGAAAGTTCTTGGCTTAACCAGCTCTCACGTTACTTTCATTTCCTTTCTTCCTATTCATTGGTTTGTTCAAAAAGCTGCTGTATTTAATCTGAAGTTGTGGAGTTTTGTTAATATTCTTGGATGATTTTGCTAGGAATTTTGAGTAGATTTTGACTTGATTGCTCTACCTTTTCATGGTGTGGTATGCATGCGAATTGTTGGCTGGTTCAATGGATTGCTATAGAAAACCCATAAACTAGTGGAAATCTTTTTGAATGAACCTGGAATTTGTAAACCTTTCCCATTCTAGTTTTCTGTTCTCTTGAATGTATAATAAGATATCAGGATGACAAGTTTATGGAACTTGAGATTCGATTCTGGTTTGAGATTGCTATTAACATTTGCCGCGTGAGGTTGCTGAAGTCTCAAAGCATCAGAATTTGCTGAAAGTTGCAGAGGAATCAACGAAGAAGAAGAAAGCTATTCGAAACATGCATGGAAATTTTTAAAAAATTGCACTTTAACCCCTGGTTTTCTAAATAATGCTAATATGGCCCAGAAATTTGGAAAAACTAATCAATTTTGTCCCTTCAAAATGTTAATTTTCTTTTGTATGATTTAATGTGATTTTTGGACAGATTATTTATGAGTTTTAGGATGAAATTTGAAGGTTTAATAATTTTTGATAGATTTATAATTTTAATTTAATAGTTAAAAGTTTGGGTAATATTTTTTGTTTGGGGTTAGGTGAGAGAGTTTTGATTTATTTGTGTGAATCTTATCATTAGGTGTGGTAGGCTTTGTTTTGAGTCCTTAATTTTATTTTATTTTAATTTAGACCCTTAACATTTGTAATAATAATAACTTGACCCTCAAATGTGAGAACCCGTAAATTTTCTTTATTTCTAGACTTTAATTTATTTATTTGCACCCGTTTTCCACATTTTCTTTATTCTATAAATTTTCTAGACATTTTTATGTGTAAATAGGGTTTTAAAAATATTTTTCTAGTATAAGACAATTTATGAGATTTTTGGAGTGAATAGTGGACGTGGGACCCGCTAGTGCGTTAAGTGATAGAAATTCGGCCAATTAGGTCAAATTTTGCGTACAGAGATTTAATTACCAGGTGTTAGTAGGTGATTAGAGGTTACCGAGATGGATTAAACCTAGTGAGCAAGAAGATAAGTTTAAAACTTACAAAGGTGCCACGTGTCGCGACCCGATTGGCCAAGACATGCCTAACTTTTGACCACCTTTACCAAAAGCTAATTTTGACCCAAAACCATCTTCACTTTGCTCCCCTTTGGCCGAACCTTGTGAAGAGAAAAGAAGAAAGAAGCTTCAACCTTTGATTTCCTTTTCTTGCTTCAATCTTGCAAACTAACCGTTTAAATCTCAAATCCCTCCATAAAATCCACTTGCTAAGGAAGATTGAAGGTCTTGGTGGAGTTGCTTTGGTGGTAAAGCTCCTAAGCTACAACCTTTCTTGAGGAATTAAGGTACCTTGGGTAGAAATTCAAGTTTTGCTTACAATAATGCTAAATTAGTGGCCTATGGTGGCTTAATAGCTTGATTCATGGATGATTTGATGGTTTATTTGAAAGTTGAGTAAATTTTTGATTTTATTGGGAATTTTTCTGTTTTATATGATAAGTACTAGTTAGCCTTGGATTGATGGTTTAATATTGGGCCAATTGGAGCTCTTGTATGTGAATTGCGGTTAATTGCGGAAAATTTCAGTTTTATGTGGGAAAATTCCAGATTAGGGTTCTTATGTTGCCCTGTTCTGACCAGTTCTGTTCGTCCAGGATGGAGGCCGAATTGGCCTTAGCTCAAAACATGAAAGTTGTAGAGAATTAAGTGTAGATTATGTCTGTAAAAGTTCAGCTCAATCGGAGCACGGTAGCCTGTGAAATAACTATTTTACCCCTGCTTCCCTGTTTCTGTCCGGAAATGATAATCAGCCTCTGTAATTGGCTCGTTTGACTGGGAAGATGAATGAATTAACTTTTTATGCCTTCTTAATAATTGTAGCCTTGTATCTTAGCTTTCTAATGGCTTTGGAATCAACTGAATCGGAGTTGTGTAGCCTGAGTTATTGCTGGTTAAAGTCAGTGCTGATAACTAGACTGATCTTAAACTTTTGGATCTGTGTTTGGTAAATTCGACTTAGATAAACTATAAATTAGGTTAAGTGGCCTTCATAAAAGTTGTTCCCCTCTGTCTTAGCTTCGAAATGGTATAAGGTTCACCCCGATCACGTTATGGTCTCTACGCGGAGTGAGCTTGGGGCCAAGTGGTGTTATGGTCTCGATCACGTGAACGGGTGTAAAGGACTAGGTGCTTTTGTGCATAAGCTTTGAATTATGAAATACTATAGGTTTCAAACCTTTATCGTGGTACTTAGAGACAATAGATATATGTCTGGTAGGAATTACAAATGTAGATGATTTACTCTTGGGACTGGCCAGCTCGAGTTGTGAATTATCTTATTTTGGATTCTTGTGCCCGAATACGAATGGGGTGAGGGCCTAGGTTAGAAATGACTTGGGCAGACTAGAAATGCGATTCCATAGAGCTTTGTGTGATATATTGGGATTCCTTTTACTTGCATCCGACTGACTGCTACTGTGTGATTTGCCTGATAAAATTATGTTATATGAATATTTGCTTTTGAGTTGTGTCTGCTCTCGTTACTTGTACCTGCATACATTTGTTTTAATATTATATTCGCATTTCAACCCTAGATTGGTTAGATCTATGGAGGGTACTCGTAGTGGAAGAGGTCGTGGGCGTGGGCGTAAGCAACCCTCGAATGAAAGGGGTAACTGGGAACCAAGGCCTGAACCAAATCCTGAACCTAGGATCGACCCAAATGCTCAAGTAGCCGCTGCTATCCAGCGTATGACCGATCTGCTAGCTCATGTAGTGGAACACCAGGGCCAAAACCCTAATCCTCAACCTGGAAACCCTGGTCACAATGTAGAGGGCGAGGATAGAGCTCTTGAAAGATTTCAGAAATTTTCCCCACCAAAGTTTATAGGAGGGCCAGATCCAGATGTGGCCGAAAGGTGGTTGGAGAAGATGGTTGACATCTTTGCCGCTTTGCACTACACAGAGGAGCGGCAGGTGACCTTTGCTATCTTTCAACTGGAAGGGGCAGCCCGTTCTTGGTGGAACGTTATAAAGCAAAAATGGGAACGGGAACTGACACCAAGGACATGGATGAATTTCATGAGGGAATTCAACGCCAAGTTTTTCCCTCCTCTAGTACAAGAAAAGAAAGAAGAGGAGTTTATACGACTTCGCCAGGGAACCCAGACCGTAGCCGAGTACGAGAGTCAATTCACTCGGTTGTCCAAGTTTGCGCCCGAACTGATCGTAACCGAACAAAGAAGGATAAGGCGTTTTGTCCAGGGATTAAATGTTGAGATTCAGAAGGACCTGGCTGTAGCTCAACTTAGTGGTTTTAGTGACGCTGTAGAGAAAGCCCAGCGAGTTGAGAATGCGAGGGTGCAAGTTAGAAACTTCCAAACCAAGAAAAGAGGATTGCCTGTGAGTAGCTCGGAACCAGAGGATACGAGCACCCCTCCCAAGTTTGGAAAGGGAAATGGAGGAGCGAGATTCTCGAGGACATCAGGAGGTATCACACAGGGAGGCTCGACCTCTGCTTTCCGGGGTTCTTGCGGGTACTGTGGGAAGCCGAACCACACGGAGGATGTCTGCTGGAAGAAGGGAAGAAAATGCCTACGATGCGGGAGTGCCGATCATCACATCGCTAATTGCCCAGGCCTGTCTCGAGAAGGGAGTGAGAACCGACAACCAACCAAAACCAATTCTAACCAGTCGAAGGGGGAAGGGACTGGACCGAAGGTGTCGGCTCGGGTGTATTCCCTAGATTCACATCAAGTCCCTGATTCGTCTGAAGATGTGGAAGGTAAGAAAAAAATTTCGAGGACGAAATTTCTTTAAGGGGGAGAGAGTGTGAGAACCCGTAAATTTTCTTTATTTCTAGACTTTAATTTATTTATTTGCACCCGTTTTCCACATTTTCTTTATTCTATAAATTTTCTAGACATTTTTATGTGTAAATAGGGTTTTAAAAATATTTTCTAGTATAAGACAATTTATGAGATTTTTGGAGTGAATAGTGGACGTGGGACCCGCTAGTGCGTTAGGTGATAGAAATTCGGCCAATTAGGTCAAATTTTGCGTACAGAGATTTAATTACCAGGTGTTAGTAGGTGATTAGAGGTTACCGAGATGGATTAAACCTAGTGAGCAAGAAGATAAGTTTAAAACTTACAAAGGTGCCACGTGTCGCGACCCGATTGGCCAAGACATGCCTAACTTTTGACCACCTTTACCAAAAGCTAATTTTGACCCAAAACCATCTTCACTTTGCTCCCCTTTGGCCGAACCTTGTGAAGAGAAAAGAAGAAAGAAGCTTCAACCTTTGATTTCCTTTTCTTGCTTCAATCTTGCAAACTAACCGTTTAAATCTCAAATCCCTCCATAAAATCCACTTGCTAAGGAAGATTGAAGGTCTTGGTGGAGTTGCTTTGGTGGTAAAGCTCCTAAGCTACAACCTTTCTTGAGGAATTAAGGTACCTTGGGTAGAAATTCAAGTTTTGCTTACAATAATGCTAAATTAGTGGCATATGGTGGCTTAATAGCTTGATTCATGGATGATTTGATGGTTTATTTGAAAGTTGAGTAAATTTTTGATTTTATTGGGAATTTTTCTGTTTTATATGATAAGTACTAGTTAGCCTTGGATTGATGGTTTAATATTGGGCCAATTGGAGCTCTTGTATGTGAATTGCGGTTAATGGCGGAAAATTTCAGTTTTATGTGGGAAAATTCCAGATTAGGGTTCTTATGTTGCCCTGTTCTGACCAGTTCTGTTCGTCCAGGATGGAGGCCGAATTGGCCTTAGCTCAAAACACAAAAGTTGTAGAGAATTAAGTGTATATTATGCCTGTAAAATTTCAACTCAATCGGAGCACGGTAGCCTGTGAAATGACTATTTTACCCCTGCTTCCCTGTTTCTGTCCGGAAATGATAATCAGCCTCTGTAATTGGCTCGTTTGACTTGGAAGATAAATGAATTAACTTTTGATGCCTTCTTAATAATTGTAGCCTTGTATCTTAGCTTTCTAATGGCTTTGGAATCAACTGAATCGGAGTTGTGTAGCCTGAGTTATTGCTGGTTAAAGTCAGTGCTGATAACTAGACTGATCTTAAACTTTTGGATCTGTGTTTGGTAAATTCGACTTAGATAAACTATAAATTAGGTTAAGTGGCCTTCATAAAAGTTGTTCCCCTCTGTCTTAGCTTCGAAATAGTATAAGGTTCACCCCGATTCGATAACCATAGCTTCATTTATGACTAAAATGCTACGAGATACCGAATCTGCCATTTAGCTTTTGTCTCCAAAATTGATATTTGCTTGCACTATTGCACTTGTGTTATACTAGGATGATTTTGGAGCCTATGGAAGGGCTATTGTGGTAACCTTATTTGTGTGTGTTTCTGGGGCTGATTGAGGAAAAATAATGAAGCCATATATGGCTGGAAATTTGGTAAACACAAAGGGCACGCCGCCCAACTTTCTAGGCCGCTTGGTTCCTTCAAGTTTGAGTTGATTCTTAGTAGCTGAACGGCTTTTAGGTCATTCAAGCCCCTAGGTCCTCCTGTTACCTTTTCGTTCCGAAAACACGCTTTTGCAACTTTGCCTTCATAGTTCATTTGGGTAGGCATACGACTCATAGTCGAGCCTCACTTGTGCGTTTCATTTACTAGAATTTGGGATGTGAAAACCTTGATTGCTACTTCGGTTATTTTAGGGTTTCTTGGCGATTAAAGTCATTTTGGGGGAAAAACTTTTGAAGTATCTGCACTTGAACTGGTGAGTGTACCATCCCCTTAAATTGGTGCTTATCTGATTCATCTGTACTTGCAACTTGCAACTTGATTATCTGTGACTTTTGTATGTTTCGTATGAAACGTGAGTGTACTATGACATGACTTAAGTGCTTAAGTGACTATATGTCTTTGAAACTGTAAAGTGCTCAACTGTGAACTGCGGGAACGAGGCGAGGGTGTACTTTACCGCTCTCGTCCTCTTACTGTGTAACTGTTTACCATTGTACTGCACTGTGTTTGACTGGAAACTGTGAAACTGCACTGCGATTGACTTGAATATTGGGCATGAGCCCCACCACTGTACTGTAATCACTGAGCTCAAAGCCCTAGTGGAAGTTACTCGAGTCGAGCCAGCAAGGGCTGGTAGACGAGGTAACGACCCTCGGGTCACTGTTTGTCGAGTGGAGTGTATCTCCTCGACCTTCCGGTATACTCGAGTATTACCACCCACTGTACTGCTGAGGTGTTCGGGCCCGGTGAGGGGTATGTTTGGTGGACGGAATCGGCGTTAAAGTGGTGCTCTACTGGACGGGTTACTTTATTTGAAAGTTGACGGAGGGTCAACTACTATTTGATCAAGCTCCGATGAAGCAATGGGAACTTTGGCTCCTGAGAGCCACCTGTATCCTTTCTCTTGGAAATGATTATTTATTTCCCTATCTGGTGTGTATAACTGCATGATTGATACGTGAAATGCCATGATCCATGACTACTTGTATTCTTGGTACCTCATTGAGCGCAAGCTCACCCCGTTCCCGTTATCTTTGTTTTTCTTACAGGGGACCAATTTCGAAATCATGATTTTGAAGAAAAGGGGCGAGCTATTGTATATGTATTTTGTTAAGCTCTTTTGCAACTGAAACCCTAATTGTATTTTGACCGATATGGATACCCTGGCTTGTATTTTAGTTACTTTGTTCAAGACTTTGATGTAACAATATGTATAAGTGTAATCATTTGAGATGTTGTGATTCTATGGTTTTGGATTCTTTCGCGCGTAGTCTAGGGTTTTGTAGGATTCGACTTCGTAGTCCTGGCGAGAGCTGGGCAGGCAGTCCGCCAAACCCTTTGGTTCGCCTTAGGGGGAGGTGGGGCTGTCACATCAAACTTCTTTAATTCTTTCAATTGGGTCCTTGCTTGTTTTAATGTCTTGAATATGGGTTGTTTACTTTCATTTAAATACTTTAATTGATTCAATTTCATATTTATTTCCATCTCTTATGATTATTTGTTAATTAAAGTGGTACCTTAATCATTTTCTTTGTGATTGGAGGGTAAATAAGAGAAATTTCGTTTCATTAGGTCACCAATTCAAGGGAGGTACACTCTACTCCTTTATTTTGATTTTACTTGATCCTATGTGCTCCTATATGATTTTATGTGCGTAATTGCATGCCTTTTGAATGTTTTTTACTTTATTTGTTTATTTGTTTATTCACTTTACTTGTTTAATTTTGTATATTTTGTGACGCCCCCACTTATCCCTAAGGTGAACCAAAGGGTATCGGCAGGACGCCTACCCAACTCTCGCCAGGACTCAGTACCATTCCAATTCAAACTTAAAGGATAACGACTAATAACGAAAGTCGAAATAGAGACAAGAAGTCATTTCCATACATGAATATTCAATTTTACATCACAAGTTTCAAAGTACATTCACTTTCCCAAATTTTACAACTTCCAAAAGATGTCTAGTCAAATACATTCCAAACCCTAATCAAAAGTGCCTCAAGTCGGCTTCTCCATAACTCTTTCCGTTTCGGCCCCTACTAAGGAAAACAAATCTAACGGGATGAGTTAACACTCAGTGAGGCCAAGAAAACATGCAAAACACATAGTTCAGGTAGTGATAGCATTTAAGCATGAATTAAAGCTGTAACATTCAAGCAATTCACAATTTTCAATTAAACACATTCAATGAGGATACAGGAGCTCTCAGGAGCTAGGTTCCACTTGCTTCGCCAAGACTCGATCGAATACCTCCCCGTGATGACACTCCGTCAACCGGGTCGGCATTAAGTCCGTAGAACTCCACTTACTTCACAGTTCTGTCCACCATTACACCGCACCGGGCCCGAACTTCTATAAAAGGCACTACTACTCGAGTAGGCCAAGCGGGATCTCTCAATAGATCAAGTTTACAGTTATCTCATGGTTCACCGAGCTTCTCGACCAAGCCCTTGCTGGCTCGGGTCGCAAGGTTGGCCAATTGAGATTTGGGCATCCCCCAGTTCAATTATAACTCGAGAAGATTCACTCCAACAACATCCAGTCAATCAATTACAATTCAGTCATGAGCAATTTAGTTGTACAATCAGTTGAAAGAGAATGAGTGCGATAAAGTACACATTCGACTCAACAATTATCAATCATTCAATCCATAAGAAGCAATTCACATAATTGCAACAAGTCATGCACTTGACACTCACCAATCAAAATAAGGAAGTAAGTGCTCAAACAAGCTTTTAGGCGTCCACTTCGAGACCCTCTTGAAGGTCCCCTTGAGCGCCTGAGCAAATAATAATTGACTATCACACACTATTACTTACAAACCCCTTGCTAACAAGGAAGATTGTACACTTGTACAATACTAAGAAAATGTCATGAAAGAGAGCCCTAATTACTCGAAAATCGAGACTCAAAAGTGGGGTTTAATAACACAAGAAAAACTGATTTCCTCCATGAAATCAAGTTTAAAATGTTCAATCAGTATCAAAGGATAGGGAAGAGTTTCCAAAAACTCATCTCCCAACAAGTCGGTAAAATTCAGTTTTAAGTGACAATCTTTGAAATTTCAGATCTTTCACTCAGTAGGTCCAAAATTGGAAAACTTTGTACTGTTGGAAACTAGGTTCAAATTTCTAAAATTTCCTAGAAGATACTTTTCCAAGATTCTAAACGGAAGACATTCAAATATTAGCTCAAAGTGGCTGATCTGAACAAGCAAGGCAGTTTCAGTCATGTCTTTCGGCAATCTTTGAAAATTCGGAAAAATTCACAGAAAGTGAACTAGCTTTTGAAATTCGTAACACAATAAGAGTTCCTAACAAAGTTTCAAACACAACAAACGGCACTAAATTTGGAGTCTTGAGTATCAAGATATAGCAGTTCAAAGTCGGTAAATTTTCACTACTAAACAGTGAATTTCCAGGTTTCAAAAGTAAACTTTGGGACATCATTTGGGTATCGAGATAGTCTTAGAATGACACCAAATTTGGTAAAATTCAACGTCCATATGAGGAATACTCCACTATCAAATTTCACATAAAAACTCGTACGGGAAGGTAGTTAACAAAACTACCAAAGTTTAGGAAATTCTTAAAGCAAATCTGTCTTCTTGCATTCTTTTCCTTTTTCAAACATTTTGCCCAATGAAATCAACTCCAATTCTATCCATTTTGAAACCAAGGTTCTAGGAACACTTAATAAGCATTTGAAAAGCAATGGACATCAATATTTTCGAAACAAAACGTCCCAAATCAGACCTAACCAGTCGGCTAGCAAGAAGAAAGGGTTTTCCAGATTTCCAGCTTTGGCACAGTTTGTAAATGGAACCATATCTCACATAATAAAACTTGAAATTAAGAATGGTTGGTGGAGTTGGAAACTAGAATCAGAACTCTACATTTCATCAGAACAAGTTGTTTTCAAAATCAGTTCACAAGTAATTCAAATTCAAGCCACAAGTTGCAGCTTCTACCTTTCTCTCGGATAGACCATCAGAACAGGACAGCAAACATTGCCGAATCACTACGGCTCACTCAGCTCGAACTAGAAAGTGAATTTTATACCGTTGGAAAGCTACAAATGTCTAGTTTCAAATGCCACAAATGGCACTCGATTTTGAATTTTGTACAAAACGGTATGTTTGATCAAAGGGGCACTGTTCAGACTGCCTGAACACATTTTCCAGTTTTCTTCAAATTTCGAAATTTCAAGTTTTGCTCAACTAATTCAAATGATTTTTGGTAGAAACTTTCTACACACCATATACAACATATATCAACCAATTTCATAGCAAAACAACCCACAAAAATTTGAAAGGCAGGTACGAAAAGCACTGGACAGATTCGTCCAGTTCTAGTTTCTCTCATTTCTCAACTTTCTCTCCATTTCTAACCTTAATTCCTCTCATTCAACACCTAAACAACGTTAAAAAAGCATTTAATCCTCAAGGCAGCTACCTAGAGGTCACATCAAGTCCGCTAGCCTAACAATAAAAGCAAGAAAAATAAATTTCCTCAAGTCCTCTACCTAGTTCAAGCTTTGGGTTGCAAACCCTTGCACATCCAACCGTAAATCTTGTATTAAATGGAGAGATTAGAAGAGTTGATGGTTACCTCCTTAGCCCTTGAAGAAACCAGAAATTCCACCACAAAAACTCCAAGAAATATCCACTAGATGAGGTCCTCTTCCAAGCTCAAGCTAATCTCCAAGTGAAAGGTGAGTTGGGTGGTGATTTGTGAAGGAAATGGAAGCAAGATGAAGTGAAATGGAGTGGAGCTTTTTCTTCTGTTCAGCCGGCTATGGAGTGAGGAGAGAGAGAGGGTTTTGTGTTGTGAAGCTTCTCTTGGAAGCTTAAGGAATTTGTGGCCAAAAGGTGTTCAAAAGTCAACTAGGAATAGTGTCGCGCGCGGGTGTCGTACCACCATTTTCTCTCTTGTTTGTGTCACTTGTGCACTAATCCTCAAATGTAATTCCTTTAACACTATAATTATTCACTCTTAGTAGTCTAGTTTAATTTTCTTAAATTTCCACTTAGTCGTTTTGATGCGAAATGCGCGAACTTTCGATTCGCGCGTGATAAGACGAAATTTAAAATGATTTATGTAACGATAATATAACTAACTAATACTAGGGTAAATAATCATAAAAATAACTATTTTAGAAATAAAAACATAAGTCCTCACATATTTATTTTAATTTAATTTTTCATTATTTGAGAGGCAATTAAATGCCAAATTGTAATAGTTAGGTTATTATTTTATTTCATTTCATTCTTTACCCCTTTAGATTGTAATTAGGACCCCCAAATGTAATAGTTAGGTCCCTATTTGCTCATATTTGCTTTGGTGCTTGCATGTTTATGTGTTTATATGTTTTACTTGCTTTCTTAGGGTCTTTGCATTTAGATATCATGCTTATTTGCTATGTGCTATATGTGATTTATGTGTTTATTTGCTTTATTATATTTATATGATTTATTTGATTATAATAAATGCATGACATTACCACACTAGTCCAACGCTAGTTGTGGCCCTTTTTCCATTTTCTCGCTAGTCCAACGCTAGTGAGAACTTATAGATATGGGATAGTCCAACGCTAAACCCTTAGGAACCGTCCACGCATTAAATCATGCTTGTGTCACAAGTCACTACAATTCATGCACATTTTTCCATTTTTTAGAATCCTTATCACTTTTGCATGATATTTCCCTATATATATATACCCTTATCCCTGTATGTGAGACATGACATTAGACTTGCACTTCATTTAAGGAAAAGTTAGGAATAGGTTAGATCATTTCCTTGATCAAAATTAGGAGAATTAACCCTTTAAATATGGGATATGGATGAGTATGACCCCTTAAGCCTTAGCACGCTCGTATCTCCTCTATAAAAAGGGAAATCTAGTCACGAATCATAGTTCCCCGCACCCGTTATGATGCATTCCTTTAAGTCACGTATTTATATATTATTATTTTCTTTTCTTTTCTTTTCTTTTCTTTTCTTCGAGTCTCATTGTTGTATATTCGTGACTTCTTCAAATAATCACTTTTGGGCGTCACAATTAATGCAATTTGCACCAACTAAAATTCGAAAAGATATTTCGACCCTTCCGATAACCATTAGGTCTAGATTTGCATTCATATAGTAACATCCAAATGTGATAAATTTTTAGATTAAATTAAGAAATTTTTTTACTAAATAACGCAACTAGTCTTGACTAGATTGAAAGGGTGCTTTGGATTTTATCATTACTTTCCCTTTCTTCAAATGTGACTTTCGACCCCTTTTCTCTTGATTTTCGCAGATTTGGAGTCGTTTAAAAAGGGTTTTTTCTACTTTTTCTTTAAAAATTCATTTTAGGTGACTTGGTACACCTTAATTCAATACCAAGTGGCGACTCCTATTTTTTTCATTAAAAACCCTTTTTAAACTATTATTTTGGGCCAAAATCGTCGCATTTTTAAAGTCCCATTTAGGTCCGTTTTCTTTATTTATTTTCTAAAAATCAAAAACTCATTTTTCAATCAAAAGTTTATTTTTTATAAAACTCGTAATTATTTATTTTTCATTTGAAAATGGGGCGCGACAATTTGGCGACTCCACTGGGGACTTAGACAGTCCGAGCATTTGATTTAGTCAATCTTTTTCTTTTTCTAAACTTTTTATATATCACATTTGGAGGTTTTAGGTTGCATTTTTCCTTTTTAGGGTTTTCTTGCATTGCACACGCACAATTGCATTCTACACGTACAATCATCTCGATATCCGTGTATGTGATAAATGATGTGTTTATTCAGTTATGTTTATATATCGCGCTTGCATCTTGGGGGGTAGCCACCCTAGAACTTTCAACTACATTTGATGGTATTTAAATTCCTTCCTTCAAAAGGAAGCACTTCATACGTGCATACGTTTTACTTTATAACCCCTCATTTATTTTTACTTTTAGTGGTTGTCACACCACTCCACCCGATTAGAATTAGGATTGATTCACTTGGACATGTGGTCGTGGCACGACGTGCGCGTAGCAATGTCCGAGGGATCACTCGAACCACCGACTCCTAGGCATTGGGATTGATGACCCTTCGCCTTTGGTCTGAAGGTTTGGGAGTCTGAAAACCTTCTCGAGTTTAGATACATTAGTAAGCCCAACCTCATGCATCCATATTAGAAATACCTTAGGATAGAGTCAACCTTATCCAACTAGCAACACTAGGCACGAGAGGAGGGATTCCACTCCTCTTTCCTTATTTTTCTTTTTGCTTTTTGTATCATTTAATTGCCACAATGTATTATGTGTTGAACTAACATTTCCTTGTTTTCTCGTCTTTTGCATTCACAAACACTAGAAAATAAAAGACCTGGCATGATATTCTTTTAGAACCTACCCTCTTAGATAAGTTTTTGCACATTTAAATTCCAATGTATTGCATTTGTAGGTTAATAAGTGCACATCATTTTAGACCCACCCTGACATACGAATGGTCCCTTAGGTCATGTTTTCATTTCAAATTGCATATTTAATTGCTTTGATAAACTGGCATCATGCATAAACTTTAGAGGGAATGCCATTTAGGGAATCCCATATTAAGAATAAACCACCTTGTGTCTCGGATATGTAATCCAATGAGACTTGCACGTTTATATTTCTTGTACCATCCAAAGGGATAGTGCATAAGTTAAGGTAGGATCCGATCCCTTCCGCGATGACGACGCTGAGAATAATGGAACAGTTTTACACATTAGAATATGAGCATCTAACAATCATCTTTTGGCCATTTTATCAGAATTGGTAAAAATCCCTTGCGTAAAGGACAGTAATTTGAAGAAATTCACAAATAATTCTTCACTGTTGAGATGGTAAATATATTGACCAACTCTTGATTTTAGAAGGCTCATAGACTAATGAATTTTTTTTGTTAATCTTAGTCCCTAACTTTTGATGTTTACAAAACAAATGGATGATACTAATATCTCTTCAAGATATACTTTCAGCTATGAAGCAAATCAGATTCCAAGTTCAAGTGCAATCGAAAGAAACAAAAGTTGCTGAAAGCTGTCGGACGCTCGTGAAGTCAAGATCGGACGTCCGATAATCATTGCGCAACTTCGGACGCGTGATGAACTCCACCACTGGATGTCTGAAAGAATTAAAACATTTCCTCTAAGCTCACTAACCTCGATCGGATGTAAAACAATAAAGCACCAGACGTCCGATAAACAATGCGGCACTTCGGACGCAAAGCATTGGAGGTACCGGACGTCCGAAAGGATTGAAGAAGATTTCTCAATTTCACCATCTGCTTTTGAACGCAAACATTGAAGGTACCGGACGTCCAAAAGAACTGAAGAAAATCTCTTAAACTCAATGCCTGCTGTCGGACGCAAGAAACAGGACTACCGGACGTCCAGTACTACCAACGGCTAGTTGACTTTTCAGCTACCTTCTATCCGTTGGATGCATTAATAGAGGAACTTTTTGGTCTCATATAAAAGAGCATGGTCAACCACTTCTAGCCAACTTTTGCACTTTGAGACTACAAAAGATCAAGAGTGATTTTAGTGAGAAAATACTCTTTAAAGAAGATTTGTACTCTTAGTTGTGTGAATCTCGTATAAGCTTTCCTTGTGTGAGAAAATATTTCAATAGTGTAGTTTTGTGAGAGTTATCCGAGTGATTGTAAAACTTCCTAATTTGACCAAGTGTGGCTTGGGATAAGGAGGAAGTGATCCTTCCCTTGTACACAAAGATTGGTTGTATTTGATCAACTTGAAAAAGCTTGCTCTATAAAGTAATATTCAAACTCAAGAGGAGCTTAGAATTTGGTTTGTTATTCCTTCCTTTTTACTTATTATCTTACAAACATAAATTGCTCATCTTTTCTACTCACAAGCAATCTTGCTTTCTTGTTAACTGTTTCATTGAGTGGTCATCTAAAAAAGAGGGTAAATTTCATATTGAGCCAAAAAGTGTCTCATAACCTGATTAGTTTTTAATTAACCTAATTCACCCCCCTCTTAGGTTGTTTTCGATCCTTACAATTGGTATCAAAACTTGGTCTCAAACGGCTTTGGAGTAAAATGGCTTTGGAGTAAAATGACAACCAATAATGCTATGTTTTTTGAAGGACAATCTGTCACTAGACTCCCAATGTTTAATGGATCCAATTATGTGAGTTGGAAGGAAAGAATGATTATCTTCTTGCAATCTATTGATATTGAACTGTGGTTTATTGTTAATGAAGTCCCATTTGATGCCACTATTATAGATGAAGTTACGCATAGACCAAGACCAAAAACCAGAAATGAATTGACTGGTGAAGATAGAATCCACCTTACTTTGAATGCCATGGCTATGAATGTGTTGTATAGTGCTTTAGATTCAAATGAATCCATTAGGGTCAAAGGTTGTAGGTCTGCTAAAGAGATTTGGGACAAATTGAGAGAAATCCATGAAAGGAGTGAGAATGTATGACAACAAAATAAATCTATCTTAGTCATCAAATATGAATCATTCAAGATGGAATCTCATGAAAATATTGATAAAATGTATTGTAGATTCAATGATCTCATTAAGGATTTAGAAGTACTAGAAAAGGAATACTCCTTATGAGAGAAAAACAGAAAAATCTTGAATGCCTTGTCCAAGGATTGGGAGAGTAAGGTGACTGCCATTGAAGAGGTTAAAGACTTGAACTCTATGCCCATTGAATCTCTTATTAATTCTCTAACCTCTTATGAGCTGAAGTTTAAGACTAAGGTACAAGAGGAAAAGGATGCAAAAGTGAGAAGGAGCATTGCTCTAAAAGCATCACAAGACGAAGATGACTCGACTTCCTTGGATGGAGAAGATGCGGAAGTCGATGACAATGATCTTGCTCTCATCAGAAGGAGCTTCAAGAGAATCCTCAACAAAAGGAGATTCAGAAAAGGAGGACCTAGCAATACATTTCCAAATCAGTTCAACAATGCAAGAAACAAAGGAAAGCAAGAAGTCAATAAAAAGCAAGCTGACAAGTGCTTTGAGTGCGGCCAACTTGGACACTACATGAGTGTCCGTCCAATGAAGAAAAAGAAAAATGGAAAGGCTGAACGAAATTCAAAATTCAACAACTTCCAAATCACTTGGAATGATTGTAACTCAGATGGTGACATTGAAGAGGAAGAAGAATCTGTTCAAATGGCTTTCATGGCCATTGGTGATGATGAGGTAACTACTTGCAACTCTCAACTTAATAGTGATGATGAATCTGATGATGATGTTAATTCCTTCATTGAAAGACTGCATGATAGTTTGAAACAATCCTATGCTAGAAACAAGGAACTAAAACAAAAGATCAATTTTCTGATTAAAGACAATGCAAACCTTTTTCGACAAAACAAGAATCTAAAAGATGAAAATGACAACTTGAAAAGCTTTGAAACTGATTTACATGTTGAGCTTGATAGAAAAACAAAGTTTTGTGAGACGCTCAAAAAGGAACAAGGGGATTTGAAAAGAAGAATGGATAATCTTAATGAGTACTCCAACACAAGAAACAAAGCTGTTTCCAAAGGAATGAATCAAAACCTTATCGAGGCATTCATGAGAAGAAGTTAAATTCTAATTCAAATAAGTTTACCATTTATAAAAGAAGAGAAGTAAGGTTTGTTAAACCTGTCCATACAAGTAACTCTTTGACTATGTACAGTTTTTGTTGTCCAATAGGTCATACGAAGAGTAATTGCTATGTAAGGGAAAATATGAAAAATGGCCTGAAATACATGTGGATAGTTAGACATAATGCCAACTCTCATAAACCCAAAAAATAAAGGGTACCATATGTTATCTTGTGAACTTTTGTGTAGGTGAACTTGGTGAATATTGTGAGGACCCGAATTTTACTTACTTTTAATTCTATTTTACTAGCTTATTTAATTATTTATTCACTCGTTTTCTCCGAATAATTTATTTCAACCATTTTAAATCTAATTACATGGAACAAGGTCTCATTTATATTTTTAAAACGTCCCATTAGCAAATTTAATTTTTCTGTGGCTCGTCTAGTAAGAAATAGCGAATACACATTTGTCGAGGCAATATTCAATTCGAGAGTGCAATAATCTTGGAGAATTAAGAATGATCAATAGTAGACTAAGAAAAGTTAATTGAGGGATTAGAGGTGAGTGCGTTCAAATTTTCGCTTTATCGCGCGTGAATCGAAAGTTCGCGTATTTAGCGTCAAAACGGCTAAGTGGAAATTTGAGAAATTTATACTAGACTACTAATAGTGAATAATTATAGTGTTAAAGGAATTACATTTGAGGATTAGTGCACAAGTGAAACAAACAAGAGAGAAAAGTGGTAGTACGGGACACTATTCGCACACTATTCGTAGTTGACTTTTGCATAGCTTTTGGCCACAAATTCTTCAAGCTTCCAAGGAAAGCTTCACACAACACAAAAACACTCTCTCTTCTCTCTCTTGGCTGGCCGACTCTCTCAAGGAAAAGGGCAGGAAGAAAGCTTCAATCTTCTCACTTCAAACTTGCTCCACAACTTCATCTAATCTTCTAGTTCTTGGAGATCAACTTTAGCTTGGAGAAAGACATCATCTAGTGGAGTTTCTTGGAGATTTTGTGGTGAGAAATTTCTGGTTTCATCAAGGGTTAAGAGGTGACCCTTCACCTTCCTCAAATCTTTCTAAATTCTTCAAGTATGAAGCTTAGATGGCATGGGTTTGAAACCCTAAGCATGAAATAGGCTAGCGGACTTGAGGTGTTTCATTTCTTGCTTTAATCTTTAGGCTAGCGGTCTTGAGGTGGATAATAGGTAGCTGGCTTGAGGTGTAATTAGTTGATTGTGGTTGTTTATGTGTTATTTGAGATGAATACGGTTAGAAAGTGAAGGAAAAATCGAGGACAAGCTATGCATGAGAGCTAGTCGAATCTGTCCTGTGGTTATCTTGCTTGTACTTTGAATTTTTGTTGGTTGTTTGGCTGCGAAATTGAGTGATATATGTTGTATATTGTGTGTACAAAGTATCTACCGAAAATTGTTTCAATTGGTTACTCAAAACTAGAGTTTTCGAAATAGAAAGAAATCTGGAAATGATAATCTGGGCAGCCAAACAGTACCTCTTCATTCGAACATAACTTACCGTACAAAGTCAAAATTGAGTGTCGTTAGCGGCATTCAAAACTAGACATTCATAGCATTCTAATGGTATAAAATTCACTTGCTGGTTCGAACTGAGTGAACCGTAGTGATTCAACAAAGTTGACTGTCCTGTTCTGATTGTCTGTCCGAGAGGAATGGAGAAGCTGCATCTTGTGGCTCTATTTTCTCTCACTTGTGAACTGATTTTGAAAACATTTTCTCCTGATGAAATATGTCATTTTGAACCTAGTTTCCAACACCACCAACCATTCCCAATTTGAACTTGTATTGAGTGAGATGTGACCTGATTTGAAAGTGCAACAAAGCTGGAAAACTGGAAGTTTTTCCCATCTTGCTGACCGAATGGTCAGAGTTGTTTTGGGATGTTTTGTCTCGAAACTTTTGATGTAAATTGCTTATTAAATGTTTATAGGACCTTGGTTTAAAAAATGGATCGATTTGGGGCTGATTTCATTGTGCAAAATGTTTGGAAAAGAAAGAAAAGCATGAGTGACAAATTAGCCTTGAGAATTTCCTAAACTTTGGTAGTTTTTTTAACTACCTTCCCATGTGATTTTTTGTGTGAACTTTTATAGACAGGTATTCTACATATGGAAGTTTAAGTGTACCAAATTTGGTGTAATTTAAATACCATTTCGATATCCAAATAATGCCCCAAAGTTTGCTCGTCAAATCTGGAAATTCACTGTTCACGTAGTGAAAATCAACCGACTTTGAACTGTTATATCTTGTTGCTCAAAACTTCAAATTTATTTCTGTTTATTGTGTTTGAAACCTTGTTTGGAAATCTTATTGTGTTACAAATTTTAAAGGTTGATTCATTTTCTATGAATTTTACCGAATTTTCAAATATCGCCGTAAAACAAGATTGGTTCTGTCTTGCTTGTTTAAATCAGCAACTTTGAGGTGAAAAATGAATGCTTTCTGTTTGGAACCATGTAAAAGTGTCTTGTAGGAACTTTTAGTACTTTGGATCTAGTTTCCAACGATATAAATTTTTTCATTTTTGGACGTATGAAACTCAAGATCTGATTTTACCAAGTTTGTCGCGCAAAGCTGAAATTCTTGATTTCTTAGAAAATGAACTTTTATCTGCTATATCTCGATGCCCAAAACTCCGAATTTAGTTCCGTTTGTCGTATTTGAAACCTTGTTTGGAACTCTTATTGTGTTATGAATTTCAAGTACTGATTCACTTTCTGTTAATTACGCCGAATTTCCAAAGATGACTGCAAAACCAAGACTGGTTCAAACCTGTTCTATTGGAACTGAAACTTTGAGTTGAAAAATGAATGCTTTCCGTTTAGAATCTTGGAAAAGTGTCTTCTAGGAACATTTAGTACTCCGAACCTAGTTTCCAACGGTATAGAGTTTTCCATTTTTGGACATGTCAAACTCAAGATTTGATTTTTCCAAGTTTGTCACTTAAAGCTGAAATTTCCGATTTCTTATGAAATGAGCTTTTGAGGACTCATTACTCTTTCTTGATATTGATAAACTGTTTTAAACTCGATTTCATGGTAGAGGCTAGTTTCTCTTGGGACTTTGACTCCTCACTTTTGAACCTCGATTTTCAAGTGATTAAGGTTCTCTTTCATGACATTGTTTTAGTATTGCAAGTGTACATTCTTCCTTGTTAGCAAGGGGTTTGTAAGTAATAGTGAGTGATAGTCAATTATTATTCGCTCAGGCGCTCAAGGAGATCTTCAACAGAATCTCGAAGCGGACGCCTGAAGACTTACTTGCTCAATTACTCACTTTTTGACTTGGTGAGTGTCAAGTGTATGAAATGTTGCTACGTACTTAATTGATCTCATTAATTGAGTGTTTTGAAAGTATCGAGTCGAGTGTGTACTTTATCGCACTCATTCTCTCTTAAGTGAATTATATTTGAATTTATGAAGTGAATTGCTAAGTGAATTAAGTGAATTGTTGCAATGGTGAATTATACTATGGTTGCATATGTCGATTGGAATGAATCTCCTCGACTTAAATTTATAATAGTGGTGGACGCCCAAACTCATCGGCCGACCTTGCGACTCGAGCCGGCATGGGTTTGGTCGTGAAGCTTGGTGAGCCATGAGAAAAATTTATAAGCTTGATCTATTAGAAAGATTTCGTTTGGCATACTCGAGTAGTATCGCCTTATATAAAAGAAGTGCGAGTCTGGAGCAGGGGGTGTAATGGTGAACGGGGAAGACTAAGTGAAGTTCTGTGAGGACTCGTGTTTTTATTTCTAAAATAGTTATATTTATGATTATTTACCCTAATATTAGTTACTTATATTATCGTTACAAGAATTTCTTTTAAATTTCGCTTTATCGCACGCGAATCGGAAGTTCACGTTTTTCGCGTCAAATCGACCCAATGGAGATTTAAGAAATTTATTCTAGACTACTACTAAGAGTGAATAATTATAATGTTAAAGGAAGTACATTAGAGATTTAGTGCACAAGTGAAACAAACCCGAGAGAAAACAAACACGAAACGCGCGCGCGCGAGTATTATTCATAGTTGACTTTTGTGCAAATTATAACCACAAAACACTTAAGCTTCCAAGGGAAGCTTCATTCATCAGTCATACTCTCTGTCTCCTCTCCTCAAGCTTGGCCGAACTCCACCAAGAAAGTAGGAAGAAAACTTTCCACCATTCTTGCACCAATCTTCCTCCATTTCATCTCAAAATTTGCATCCAACTCACAAATCACTTGGGAATTCACCTAAGCTAGAAGAAAGACTTCATCTTGGCGGTTTTCTTGGAGCTTTTGGTGCCAAAAATTTCTGGTTTCTCTTAAAGCTGGGAGGTAACCATTCAACACCATCCAATCTTTCATTCTTGTCTTTAATGGGTTTTATCCTTGGCTTTGAAGCTTGTAGCTTCATTATTGTTGTTATTACTTGGATTGGATTGGTTGAAGTGGGCTCTATGAATTCCCACCTTGGTTGTATGGGCTGATATGATGATATAATACTTGGTTTGAGTTGTTTAAGTGTTGTTTAAGATCATTATATATAGATAATCGGAGGAAAGATCGAAGGAAATTGCGTAGGAATGCTGGCCAAAATCTGTTCTATTTTGCCTTGTTTATATTTCAAATTTTAGGTGCTCAAATGACTGTGAAATTGATGTATATATGTTGTATATGGTGCGTAGAAACTGATTATTGTTATTTCCGATGTTTTCATGATTGGTTCTTATTTTAAGTATTTTCTCGCGTAATTACTTTTATTTTTTGCACTAGGCATACCTAGAATTATGGACGGACGAAGGAGTGGTCGAGGTCGTGGGTGAGAGATTAGGCAAACCCAACCTCAAGGGGATGATCAGGTATCGACAACTGGGCCGACCCAGGGACAAGAGAATCTAGAGGGTAACCAAGTGGCTACTGCCATTAATAGGATGACTGATATTCTTGAACGGTTAACTGAGAGACAGGGTCCAGGACCACTTAACCAACCCGGGGCCCAGGATAGAGGGGAAGATAGAGCTTTGGAGAGGTTTCTGAAGTTTAACCCGCCTAAGTTCACTGGAGAACCTAATCCCGAAGTAGCGAAGAAATGGTTAGAGAGAATGACCAACATATTCGCCGCCTTAGATTATACCGAAGATAGGCGAGTGAACTTTGCTGCTTTCCAATTTGAGGGAGTAGCACGTGCCTGGTGGGACATGATAAGGGGAAGGTGGGAGAGCGCCAAAACCCCTTGGAATTGGGAAAACTTCACGAGGGAGTTTAATGAAAAGTTTCTTCCGCCTCTGATCCAAGAGAAGCGGGAGGATGAGTTTATAAAGTTGAGGCAAGGAACCCTTAGTGTAGCCGAGTATGAAGGGAAGTTCACTAAACTTTCTAAGTACGCTCCCAAATTGGTGACTAATGAGCGGAAAAAGATAAGACGGTTTGTACAAGGGCTTAATGTGGAGATTCAAGATAGTTTGGCTGCAGCCCAAATCTCTACATTTGCTGAAACTTTAGAGAAAGCACAGAGAGTTGAGAGTGCAAGGATGCAAGTTAAGGACTTTCACTCTAAGAAAAGGAATATTTCTAGTTATACTTCTGGTCATACTAGTAAGAGTGCCCCACCTTCCAAGATGGGAAGAGGAATGGGAGGAGTAAGGATCGTAGGAGCTTCAAGGAGAGCTTTATCCAGGGGAGGTCGTAGTGGGCCGGTTCAAGTGAGAGGAGTGTCTTCTAGTGGTCCGACCGTAACCCCTCAAGTCAACTATGGTTACTGTGGCAAACCAAATCACTCGGAGAATGATTGTTGGGAGAAACTTGGGAAAGTGTTTGTTCTGTGGTAGTGCCGAGCACCAACTCGCGAGTTGTCCGAAGGCGACAAGAGTAGGAGGTAGTACTCAAAGGCCAGAAAAGTCAATCTCTAAGTAGACTAGTGCTGGAGGGAGTCGACCAAAGGTACCTGCTAGGGTTTACGCATTGGACTACCAACAGATCCCCGATGCGACTGAGGTGGTTGAAGGTACGATCCCTATTTTTCACCGTTTAGCTAAGGTTTTAATTGATCCGGCTGCAACACAGTCTTTTGTAAACTGTAACTTCATGAATAGAATAGATCTGAAGTCAATTAAGTTACCTTATGATTTGGAGGTTAAAACACCTACTAGGATCAAAGTTTACTAGCTAATTTTGTGTATAAAGATTGTGAGATTTGGGTTAGTGAACGGAAATTACTGGCCGATTTGATGAGTTTAGTGATTAAGGGGTATGATGTGATCCTAGGAATGGATTGGTTAGCCCGTTATAATGCTCAGTTGAACTGTAAGGCAAAAACGGTAGAATTGTGCATTCCAGAAGAGGCAACCCTAAAATTGGATGTAAGAGATAGATTAGCCTCATCTGCACTTATATCCGGGATTCGAGCGAGGAAAATGTTAAGTAAGGGAATTCAGGGATATTTGGCTTTTTTTATAAATACTCATAACGATAAAGTGAGATTAGAAGACATGCCTGTAGTGAAGGAGTATTCGGATATCTTTCCTGAAAAGTTAGAGTCTTTACCTCCGGAAAGGGGAATAACTTTTAAAATTGATGTGACTCCGAGAGTAGCACCTATCTCTAAAACGCCGTATAGGATGGCTCCAGTTGAATTGAAAGAGTTGAAATTGCAGTTACAGGATTTACTAAAGCGGGGTTTTATAAAGAAAAGTGATTCAGCGTGGGGAGCCCCGGTCTTGTTTGTTAAAAAGAAGGATGGGAGCTTAAAGCTGTGTATAGATTACCGAGGCTTGAACGATATTACCATTAAGAACAAGTACCATTTGCCCCACATTGATGAATTGTTTGACCAATTGCAAGGGGCGGTAGTATTCTCAAACTTAGATCTGAGACAGGGTTACTATCAGTTAAGGATTTTGGAGAAGGATATACCCAAAATTACTTTCAACTCAAGGTATGGACACTTTGAGTTTGCAGTGATGCCGTTTTGATTGACCAATGCACCTGCGGTTTTTATGGATTTAATGCATCGAGTCTTTAAGTCTTATCTGAACCAGTTTGTTGTGGTGTTCATCGATGATATATTGGTGTACTCTAAGACATTGGAGGATCATGAGAAACATTTGAGAATTATTTTACAAACTTTGAGGGAAATCAGTTATATGCCAAGTTTAGCGAGTGTGAGTTTTGGTTGAAGGAAGTGACATTCTTAGATTATATAATTTCTAAGGATGGGATTAAAGTGGATCCAGCCAAAGTTGAAACAGTCTCTAAATGGAAGCAACCGGAAAATCCTTCTGAAATTCGAAGTTTTATAGGGTTACCAGTGTATTACCGGAGATTTATTAAGGATTTTTCTAGGATTGCTAGACCTATGACTGAGCTAACTAAGAAAAGTGGGAAGTTTATATGGAATCCTAAGTGTGAAGAAAGTTTCCAAGAATTAAAGAGACGTTTGACAAGAGCGCCCGTATTAACTCTACCAAATGAGAAGGATAGTTTTGTGGTCTATACAGATGCTTCGAAGGAAGGTTTGGGATGTGTATTAATGCAAAATGAGAAAGTGATAGCGTATGCCTCTAGGAAATTAAAGCCGCACAAGAAAAATTACCCAACTCATGATTTGGAGTTAGCGGCTGTAGTGTTTGCATTAAAGAAATGGAGGCATTACCTATATGGAGTGACATTCAAGGTTTTTACCGACCACAAGAGCCTTAAGTATTTGTTTTCTCAAATGGAGCTGAACTTGAGACAACATCGGTAGATGGAATTCTTGGAGGATTATAATTGTACGATAAACTACCATCCAGGAAAAGCCAATGTAGTGGCTGATGCTTTAAGTCGTCAAGTGCAAGTGGCAGGATTGATGATTAAATAGATGCACTTGTTGGAGGAGTTTAGTATATGGAATCCCCGATTTGAACCGAGAAAAGTAGTTCTGGGGAATATTGTCGTGAAATCCACTTTGTTGGAACGTATCAAGGAGACTCAGGGAAGGGACCTTGAAGTGCAAAAGTAGTTGGAAAAAGTCAAAAGGGGGACAATCGAATTTTAACTTGGGAGTGAATGGTGTATTGAGGTTTCGGAATCGGATAGTAGTGCCAAAGGATGAAGGGCTTAAGAAGGAAATTTTGAAAGAAGCACACCGATCTAAGTACACGGTACACCCTGGAGGGAATAAAATGTTCCAAAATTTGAAGAGTTTGTACTGGTGGGAGAGCATGAAGAAGGAAATCGCTCAATTTGTCCAGACCTGCTTGATTTGTCAACAGGTTAAAGCCGAACATCAGAAACTATTAGCTCTTTTGCAACCTTTAGAAATACTCGAGTGGAAATGGGAAAATATCACCATGGATTTTGTATCTGGATTACCTAGGACACAAAGGGGTCATGATGCCATTTTGGTAATAGTGGATAGGTTGACCAAATCGGCTCACTTTCTGCCGATTAGTATGAAATATCCGTTGGAGAAGTTAGCTAAGTTATACTTGGATGAGATTATAAGGCTACACGGGATACCTGTAAGTATTGTGTCCGATCGAGACCCTAAATTTGTCTCGCGGTTCTAGCAAAAGATGCAAGAAGTGTTGGGGACTAAATTGAATTTTAGCACTACTTACCATCCCCAGACAGATGGGCAGTCTGAGAGGACGATTCAAACTCTTGAAGACATGTTAAGAACTTGTACTTTGGACTTTGGGGAGAGTTGGAGTAAGTATTTGACTTTGGTGGAATTTGCCTATAATAATAGTTTTCAGTCTTCCATTCAAATGGCGCCGTACGAAGCACTTTATGGTCGGAAGTGTAGATCTCCGATTTTTTAGGATGAAATAGGTGAACAAAAAATTTTAGACCCTACCACAGTGCCTTAGATTGAGGAGGCGAACGAAAAAGTGAAGTTGATTCGCCAGAGGATTCAAACTGCACAAAGTCGTCAAAAGAGTTATGCTGATAACCGAAGGAAGGACTTAGAATATGCGGTTGGAGATCAAGTTTTCCTTAAGATTACTTCTCTGAAAGCGAGTTTGTTAGCAGGAAGAGGAAAGAAGTTGCAACCGAGATTTGTAGGACCGTATAAGGTTATCCAACGCGTAGGAAACGTGGCTTATAAGTTGGAATTGCCACCAAGTCTATCTTGGATCCACAATGTTTTCCACGTATCGATGCTTAAGAAATATCATCCAGATCCATCGCACGTTCTGCAACCGGAGAATATTGAAATTGATAAAACACTGACCTATGAGGAGAAACCGATAAAGATTCTAGATCGTAAGGTGAAGGTATTGAGAAACAAGCCGATTCCGTTGGTGAAAGTTCTTTGGAGGAAATATGGACTCGAGGAAGCAAACTGGGATGTTGAAATAGAAATTTCGAGGAAAATATCCAGACCTGTTCTCAAATCATGATATATTTTCGAGGACGAAATTTTTCTTAAGGGGGAGAGGATGTGAAGACTCGTGTTTTTATTTCTAAAATAGTTATATTTATGATTATTACCCTAATATTAGTTACTTATATTATCGTTACAAGAAGTTCTTTTAAGTTTCGCATTATCGCGCGCGAATCGGAAGTTCACGTTTTTCGCGTCAAATCGACCCAATGGAAATTTAAGAAATTTATTTTAGACTACTAAGAGCGAATAATTATAATGTTAAAGGAAGTACATTAGAGGTTTAGTGCACAAGTGAAACAAACACGAGAGAAAACAAATACGAAACGCGCGCGTGCGAGTACTATTCATAGTTGACTTTGTGCAATTATAACCACAAAACACTTAAGCTTCCAAGGGAAGCTTCATTCATTAGCCATACTCTCTCTCTCCTCTCCTCAATCTTGGCCGAACTCCACCAAGAAAGAAGGAAGAAAACTTTCCACCATTCTTGCACCAATCTTCCTCCATTTCATCTCAAACTTTGCATCCAACTCACAAATCACTTGGGAATTCACCTAAGCTAGAAGAAAGACTTCATCTTGGCGGTTTTCTTGGAGCTTTTGGTGCCAAAAATTTCTGGTTTCTCTTAAAGCTAGGAGGTAACCATCCAACACCATCCAATCTTTCATTCTTGGCTTTAATGGGTTTTATCCTTGGCTTTGAAGCATGTAGCTTCATTATTGTTGTTATTACTTGGATTGGATTGGTTGAAATGGGCTCTATGAATTTCCACCTTGGTTGTATGGGCTGATATGATGATATAGTGCTTGGTTTGAGTTGTTTAAGTGTTATTTAAGATGATTATGGATAGAGAATTGAAGGAAAGATCGAAGGAAATTGCGCAGGAATGTTGGTCGAAATCTGTTCTGTTTTGCCTTGTTTATATTTCAAATTTTTGGTGCTCAAATGATTGTGAAACTGATATATATATGTTGTATATGGTATGTAGAAAGTTTCTACCAAAAATCATTTGAATTTATTGAGCAAAATCTGAAATTTCGAAATGTGAAGAAACCTGGAAAATGTGTTCGAACAGCTTGAACAGTGTCCCTTTGATCGAACATATCCTTTTGTACAAATGTCGAAATCGAGTGCCGTGTTCTGTTGCTGCCCTGTTCTGTTGGCCTATCCGAAAGAAAGGTAGAACCTGCATTTTGTGACTCTATTTTCTCTCACTTAGGAGTTGATTTTGAGAACGATTTGCTCTGATGAAATGTAGCCTTATGATTCTAGTTTCCAACGCCACCAACCTTTCACAATTCCAAGTTGTATTGAGTGAGATATGGTTCTACTTCCAAACTGCGACAAAACTGGAAAACCATTCTTTTTGGCTGGCCGACTGATTTGGTTGCTTGTGAGAGGTTTTATTTTGAAATTTTGATGTCAACTAACTATCAATTGCTTATTAAATGTTTCTTGGACCTTGGTTTCACAAAGGAACCAAAATGGGACTGATTTCATGGTGCAAAGTGTTTGAAAAGGAAAAGAAAACAAGAGGACAGATTTGCTTTGGGAAATTTCTTGAACTTTGGTAGTTTTGTTAACTACCTTCCCGTACGAATTTTTACATGAAATTTGATAGAGGAATAGCCCTCATATGGGAGTTTAACGGTACCAAATTTGGTGTTATTCTAAGACCATTTCGATACCCAAATGATGTGCCAAAGTTGTTCTTCAAACCTGGAAAATTTACTGAACTGTCTTCAATTTTGGCCAACTTTGAGCTACTATATCTTGACGCTCAAAACTTCGAATTTAGTTCCTTTTATTGTGTTTGAAACCTTGATTGAAATTCTTATTGTGTTACAAATTTCAGAGGCTAGTTCACTTCCTGTGAATTTTACTGAATTTCCAAAGTTTGCCAAAAAACGTGATCGAAACTGTTTTGTATGCTCAAGTCAGCCACTTTGAGCTGAAATTTGAATGTCTTTCGTTTAGAATATTGTAAAAGTGTCTTCTAGGAACTTTTAGTACTTTGAACCAAGATTCCAACGGTATAAAGTTTTCCAATTTTGAACCTGCTG
The DNA here is from genome assembly GCA_023065735.1 of Coffea humblotiana. Taxonomy (NCBI): domain Eukaryota; kingdom Viridiplantae; phylum Streptophyta; class Magnoliopsida; order Gentianales; family Rubiaceae; genus Coffea; species Coffea humblotiana. The sequence continues at coordinate 70,825 of JACYVW010000052.1, read as the reverse complement.
ACTGCAAGTTCTGATTTTTCTAAATTTGACGTGCAAAACTGAAATTTTCCGACTCGATGGGAAATGAGTTTTTGGAAACTCTTCCCTATCCTTTGATATTGATTGACCGTTTTAAACTTTATTTCATGAAGGAAATCAGTTTTTCTTGTGTTAATAAAACCTTTATTTTGAGTGGTTAAGATTTTTTGTTTGAGGTATTGACTAGTCTAAATAAGTGTAACTTCTTTATTGATAAATACATGGTTGTGAGTGAGAATACTTGTTAATTGTCCAGGCACTCAAGAAGATCTGCAAGAGAATCTCGAAGCAGACGCCTAACGACTTATTTGCTCGTTCACTCACTCTTATCTTGATTTGGTGAGTGTTAAGTGTGTGAAAAATTGTTACGTGCTTAATTGTTATTATTGACTGAGTATTTTTGTGACGACCCCACCTCCCCCTAGGGCGTACCCTAGGGTTTAGCGAGCCGTCTGCCCAGCTCTCGCCAGGACTCACTCACTAACTTGAGAAAATAACATACACCCATAGGAATAAATACCAAAACGAGAACGTACACATTAATGCTCAAATCCAGATACAAGACCTCTACATACTATAATACTTTAAAGTGTTACAAGTCGAGTACAAACAACCCTAATCGGGCGTTAACGCGAGTACAATTTCAAAACTCAAAACTACTAGACTACACTAGTCGTTGCAACTCTCGCCTCACTCGTACCCCCTGTAAGGAAAATAAATGGCGTGGAATGAGCTAAAAACCCAGTGAGGTTCCAAATATCAAATCAATCATTAAATAACGCATAAGCAACGCAATAGTGAAATAGTGTTCAAGATAAGTCAAGAAGTGAGTAACCATACTTCATATAGCCAAACAATAAATATTCACATTTCACAATAAGGATACAGTTGCTCATATATCGGCTCCACCATAGCTTGATCGATTGGTAGTTGACACTCCGTCAACTTTCAAATGAGGAAACTAGTTCAGTAGAACACCACTTAACTCCAACCTCCGTCCACCGACCAACCCCCTTACCGGGCCCGAACTCCACAATAAACACTGGTGGTAATACTCGAGTATACCGATTAGTCGAGGAGATAACACTCCACTCGACAACACTAGATACCCATGGTTTGTTATCTAATCGACCAATCCCTTGCCGGCTCGACTCGATTAACTAGCCAGTGGGGTTTGGGTTCCCAAGTAGTCGATGAGATAACATCTCCAATCGATTGAATCAAGATATAAGTACAGAGATGGGAATGAGAGGCACCTCCCACTCGGATTGAGTGTGGTACATGCTGCCGCTCCAGCACTTACAAATCAAGTACAAGTATATCAAGTCAATTGCACCAATAAACACATACATATCACATTAGGGCAAGTGCGATAAAGTACACCCTTGCCCGATCAATCCACTCGTATAACATGTAAGCATCTCATTCAAGTATCAAATACATGTGTCAAGTGCAATTAAATATTTGGAAGCACTCACCAACAGATGCAGTGCCTTTACAGGTCGTTTTTGGGTATTACTCCGCTCTTGGAGTTCAAATCTGCGAGAAAATATTGTTTAAGAGCATTGAAAAGTAACTAAGGCTCACAACTTAAACGTTTCGTTTAACGAGAATCAAGTAATTGAAACTTATTTAGGGAATATTCGTAAAACCCTTGCTCGCTTTTCAAACGGTGAAATTTTGAAGCAATTATATGTGAAAATACCATTTGGGTCGAAGAAATGAAGAAAACGTATTTCGATTAGTTGTAAATTTCCAAGGGTGCAAGTTTCGGCTGAATTTCAACTTATATACCTCCACAAAAGGAAACTTGGATAATCTAGACAAATCGAGTTAGATTCGTCCTCAAAACATTACTCAAGACAAGCGTAATTCTACTTAACCCTTGAGTGCAAATTTGGGCAGCACGCCCTTTGTGTTTACCAAATTTCCAGCCATTTATGGCTTCCTGATTTTCTTTAATTCAGCCCCACAATAACACACAAGTAATGTTACCAAAATAGCCCTTCCATTAGGCTCCAAAATCATCCAAGTGCAACACAAGTGCAATAGTACAATCGGAAATCAATTTTTGAAGACAAAAACTAAATGGCATATTTGACATCTCATAGCATTTTAATCATAACCAGAGCTATGTTTATCGAATCAGGGTGAATCTTACACCATTTTGAAGCTAAGACAGAGGGGCACAACTTTCATGAAGGCAACTTAACCTAATTTATAGTTTATCTAAGTCGAATTTGCCAATCACAGATCCAAAAGTTTATGATCAGTCTGGTTGTCAGCACTGACTTCAACCGGCAATAACGCAGGCTACACAACTCCGTTTGGGGTGTTTTCAGAGGTTTTGGAAAGCTAAAACATAGGGCTACAGGTTTTGTGTTTTGACCAAAAGCTAATTGGATACGAATCAGGGTGACAAACGCAGCCCAAACTGGTGAATTCCCAAAACTGTTTACAAATTGCAGCTTGTGGCAGTAAGGGTATTTCGATCATTTAACATTCTACCGTGCTCAGATTTGGCCGAAATTTTACAGAAAGCTTAATAACATTATTTCCTACAACTTTCATGTTTTGAGCTAAGCCCAATTCGGCCTCCATCATATCCGAATGTAACTGGTCAGAAGCAGGGCAGTTCATCATCAAAGCTGGAAATTTCTCTACTAAAGCTGGACTTTTATAACTAAAGCTGGAAATTTCAACCAAGCTGGAAAACCCTATACCAAAGCTTAAAATTTCACATCAAAGTTAAACCATCTCATATCAAAACTATCAAGTTCATCTCATGGCTGGAAAATGCATATCAAGGCTGGAAATTGAACACTAAAGCTGGAAATTACATGCCACCCTAGCCAAAACCGTAAAATCTTTCATAACCATGCTTCTTTTAGCTTCAATCATAACTTATCTTGAATGAATCTCAAGAGACAAATAAAAGAGATATTTTCTAGAAACTTACCTAAAACCCCAAGCAAACAAGAGTTTTATTCCTCCAAAAACTTCACCAAGGTCTTCTCTCCAAGCTTAACTTAAGATTAATCGGTATGGATTTCGGTTAGTGTTTGGATTTTTTCACAAATCAAGCAAGGAAATCAAGATGGAATTTTTCTCTCTTCCTCTCCTCTCTCTCTCGGCCAAGCTTGCAAGAAGATGAAATGGTTGGGTTCAATGTGTACAAGATAAAGACTAAGAAAGGCTTGGTCAAATGAAGACTAAGAAAGGCTTGGTCAAACCTTGGATAGATTTTTTTTCTCCTCTTTGTTTTTTTTCCCCTTAGCTCACGGTTCTCTCCCTCTCCTATTCTTAAGTTTGTTTTGTTTTGTTTAAGGAATGAAAGATGAATTGGTGTTAAGACATGATAAGAAAGTTTCTTAGTCAAAAATTGTGGCTAGCTAGTGACACTTGGCACCACTAATTTTCCTCTTGTTTTTTTTTCTTTTCCTCTTGTTTTAAGTCAAATATTTCGGCTGGTATAAGAGATATTTAGGGCTAATATTTGTGAAATAAAAGCAAGGAGATTAAGGTAATAAAATAGTGTTCAAGTGGTGCACCTGATCGGCAACAAACGGTACACGTCGGTTCAAGCCGTTTTTCCTTAACTCGCGCGTACTTGTGTTTTTACTTATGGTTCACTCACTTATTATTATCACTTCTAATCACACACTTTTTCTTATCTAAAACTCAATCTTAACTACGAAATTTAATATACACACCTCACCAAGTGATCGCACGGTCAAAATGCACCAAAAGCACACCTAAAACCCTAGTATGCACAAAACCCCCCTAACTTATGCCCTTCCTTTAGAAAAATCATAACTTGAGTTATAATTACCAAAAATTCATACAACTTGGCCTGTTAAAAACTAGATTTCAAATACTAATAATCTTTAGAAGGCACCTCAAAGAGATTCAGATCATAAGTTGGTCCAAATTGAGCCATAAGCTACTACAACATTCCCATTGTTACTTGTGCATGGCAGAATTTTCAGTCAAGTTTGCCAATTTTCTGGAATTTATAGTGATTGAATCAAACTCTAAATTTTTCACCGTAAGAAACGCTATGAGTCTAGTTTCAAACGCAACAAACGGAACTCAATTCCGACTTTCCTATACGAAGTTATAGCCATTTTCCCAAAGCTGTGCAGAGCCTCCTGCGAAAATTTCTAGATGTTTTAACAACTTGAGATTATGAAACTTTTCTTAACAAAATTCACTTCCTTGGCTAAAATTCAACCATTAAAACAACCAAGAATCTAAGGTAAGTGAGTTCACATAGGGGTTATAAAGATAAGTAAAATTTCGGGGTCTCACAATTTTGAATATGCCGGGTCGAGTGTGTACTTTATTGCACTCGTTCTCGTTTAAGTGAAGTGTATTTTAATTGCTTGAAGTGAATTGCCTGAAGTGAATTGTCAAGTGTATTAAGTGAAGTGTTGAAATGATTAAATATGCTATGGTTGCATATGTCGTTAGAGTGAATCTCCTCGAATCCTAGTGATAATAATGGGGGACGCCCAAATCTCATCGGCCGACCTTGCGACTCGAGCTGGCATGGGTTTGGTCGAGAAGCTTGGTGAGCCACGGGAAAAGTGTATAAGCTTGATCTATTGGAGAAATCTCGCTTGGCATACTCGAATAGTATCGCCTTATATAAAAGAAGTGCGGGCTCGGAGCAGGGGGAGTAACGGTGAACGGGGAAAGTGTAAATGAAGTTCTACAGATTATAACCTACCCGATTGACGGAGTGTCAACTCGTGGAGGTTCTGGATCGAGCAAGTGGAAAATAGCTCTTGAGAGCTCCTGTATCCTTATCAAGTGTGTTTTATTGTTAAATATGAATTACTTGAATGTTACAGTTTTCATTCTTGTTCAAGTGTTATTATTAATTGAACTACGTGTTTTGCATGTTTTCTTGGCCTCACGAGTATCCGCTCACCCCGTTAGATTTGTTTTTCTTAACAGGAGCTGAACTGGAAGGAATTATGGAAAAACCTACTTGATGGCTCTTTTGGCTAGACTTTTGGAATGTATTTGTCTAGACATCCTTCGGGGAAATTGTATATTTTAGGAAAGTGGATGTATTTTGAACTTGTGATGTGAGATTGAATATTTATGTATGGGAATGACTTCGTACCTTTATTTCGACTTTCAGTGTTAGTATTGTGCTTTAAATTTGAACTGGAATTGTATTGAGTCCTGACGAGAGTTGGGCAGGCGTCCCGCCAATACCCTTTGGTTCGCCTTAGGGAGAAGTGGGGGCATCACAGTTGGTATCAGAGCACTAGATTAGAAATCTATTTGGGAGATATACTAGAGACTTTACTTTTAAGAATAGGGATGCGATAACCTAGTTATACCCTAAGTTATATTTGAGCGAGTTAGTAACTCTAAGTTTCTAACCCGGAAATTGTGGTTGTTTTGCAGGGATGGAGAATGGAAATGGAGAACCTGCTGCTAATGGCAATGGTCATGCTAATGGCCACGTGGAGCCCCTTAGGTCTATTTACTATAGAGCACAGGGTAGAGGAGCTCGTGTGCGTTACTTGCCCTCTACTAGGTTTTCCAAATGTATCTGTAGGGCGACATACGCTTATTCGAATGACCTCGTATTTGCTCTTGATGATGAGCGTCACCAGTTGTTGAATACCAACATAGCTCTACTTCAGGAGGTCGAGGAACTGAGCATTATGGTGAATGCTCAGAGTGCTAGGATTGCTGAGTTGGAGGGGACCGTAGTGGACGAGGTGGCTAGGAATGAGGGCGCCCGTGATGAACTTCAGAGAGTTAGGGCTCGACTTACTAGGATAGGCGAGGAGGTTTGGGATCGGGCCGCTGGGATCCTGGCAGATACTACTATGCTGATTGACGAGTTGATGGACGTTGTTCAGAGTCCGGCTCAGGAGGAGGATCCGGAGGAGGACCCTGAGGAGGAGATCTCACCTGATAGCCCTACTGTGGACTAGACTTAGAGTGATAGATTTTGACTTTTGTAGTTAGAAATAACTGGGGTGATACTAGTGCTAAGGCCATGGTATTTTGCTTGACTGTGTGGCCTAATTTTGAGGTACTTGGCTTTACTTTAGTCGTACATGACAAAAAGTACTTTTGTGGCACTTGTGTGCTTTATTTTTGTAATCCCCCATGACTTGCTAATTGTATGGACTTTAAAGTATAAATATATGTAAATTATTGTTATTTCCGATATTTTCATGATTGGCTCTTATTTTAAATATTTTCTCGCGTAATTACTTTTATTTTTTGCACTAGGCATACCTCGAATTATGGACGGACGAAAGAGTGGTCGAAATCGTGGGCGAGAGATTAGGCAAACCCAACCTCAAGGGGATGATCAGGGATCGGCAACTGGACCGACCCAGGGACAAGAGAATCTAGAGGGTAACCAAGTGGCTGCTGCCATTAATAGGATGACTGATATCCTTGAACGGTTAACTGATAGACAGGGTCCAGGACCACTTAACCAACCCGGGGCCCAGGATAGAGGGGAAGATAGAGCTTTGGAGAGGTTTCTGAAGTTTAACCCGCCTAAGTTCACTGGAGAACCTAATCCCGAAGTAGCGAAGAAATGGTTAGAGAGAATGACCAACATATTCGCCGCCTTAAATTATACCGAAGATAGGCGAGTGAACTTTGCTGCTTTCCAATTTGAGAGAGTAGCACGTGCCTAGTGGGACATGATAAGGGGAAGGTGGGAGAGAGCCCAAACCCCTTGGAATTGGGAAAACTTCACGAGGGAATTTAATGAAAAGTTTCTTTCGCCTCTGATCCAATAGAAGCGGGAGGATGAGTTTATAAAGTTGAGACAAGGAACCCTTAGTGTAGCCGAGTAAGAAGGGAAGTTCACTAAACTTTCTAAGTACGCTCCCGAATTGGTGACTAATGAGCGGAAAAGGATAAGAAGATTTGTACAAGAGCTTAATGTGGAGATTCAGGAGGGCTTGGCTGCAGCCCAAATCTCTACATTTACTGAAGTTTTGGAGAAAGCACAGAGTGTTGAGAGTGCAAGAATGCAAGTTAAGAACTTTCACTCTAAGAATAGGATATTTCTAGTTATACTTCTGGTCATACTAGTAAGAGTGCCCCACCTTCCAAGATGGGAAGAGGAATGGGAGGAGTAAGGACAGTAGGAGCTTCAAGGGGAGCTTTATCTAGGAGAGGTCGTAGTGGGCCGGTTCAAGTGAGTGGAGTGTCTTCTAGTGGTCCGGCCGTAACCCCTCAAGTCAACTGTGGTTACTGTGGCAAACCAAATCAGTCGGAGAATAATTGTTGGAGAAAATTGGAAAAGTGTTTGTTCTGTGGTAGTGTCGAGTACCAACTCGCGAGTTGTCCAAAGGCGCCAAGAGTAGGAGGTAGTACTCAAAGGCCAGAAAATAAACCTCTAAGTAGACTAGTGCTGGAGGGAGTCGACCAAAGGTACCTGCTAGGGTTTACGCATTGGACTACCAACAGATCCCCGATACTACTGAGGTGGTTGAAGGTACGATCCCTATTTTCCACCGTTTAGCTAAGGTTTTAATTGATCCGGGTGCAACACATTCTTTTGTAAGCTCTAACTTCATGAGTGGAATAGATCTGAAGTCAATTAAGTTACCTTATGATTCGAAGGTTCAAACGCCTACTGGGGATCAAAGTTTACTAGCTAGTTTGGTGTATAAAGATTGTGAGATTTGGGTTGGTGAACGGAAATTATTGGCCGATTTAATGAGTTTAGCGATTAAGGGGTATGATGTGACCTAGGAATGGACTAGTTAGCCCGTTATAATGCTCAGTTGAACTGTAAGGCAAAACGGTAGAATTGTGCATTTCAGGAGAGACAACCCTGAAATTGGATGTAAGGGGTAGATTAGCCTCATCTGCACTAATCTCAGGAATTCGAGCGAGGAAAATGTTAAGTAAGGGAACTCAGGGATATTTGGCTTTTCTTATAAATACTCCTAACGATAAAGTGAGATTAGAAGACATGCTTGTAGTAAAGGAGTATCCGGATGTCTTTCCTGAAGAGTTAGAGTCTTTACCCCCGGAAAGGAAATAACTTTTAAAATTGATGTGACTCCGGGAGTAGTACCTATCTCTAAGACGCCGTATAGGATGGCTCCAGCTGAATTGAAAGAGTTGAAATTGCAGTTACAGGATTTACTAGAGTAGGGTTTTATAAAGGAAAGTGATTCACCATGAGGAGCCTCGGTCTTGTTTGTTAAAAAGAAGGATGGGAGTTTAAGACTATGTATAGATTACCGAGACTTGAACGATATTACTATTAAGAACAAGTACCGTTTGTCCCACATTGATGAATTATTTGACCAATTGCAAGGGGCGGTAGTATTCTCGAAGTTAGATCTGAGACAGGTTTACTATCAGTTAAGGATTTTGGAGAAGGATATATCCAAAACTACTTTTCAACTCGAGGTATGGACACTTTGAGTTTGCAGTGATGCCGTTTTGATTGACCAATGCACCTGCGGCATTTATGGATTTAATGCATCAAGTCTTTAAGCCTTATCTGGACCAGTTTGTTGTGGTGTTCATCGATGATATATTGGTGTACTCTAAGACATTGCAGGATCATGAGAAACATTTGAGATTTATTTTACAAACTTTGAGGGAACATCAGTTATATGCCAAGTTTAGCAAGTGTGAGTTTTGGTTGAAAGAAGTGACATTCTTAGGTCATATAATTTGTAAGGATGTGATTAAAATGGATCCAGCCAAAGTTGAAGTAGTCTCTAAATGGAAACAACCGGAAAACCCTACTAAAATTCGAAATTTTATAGGGTTAGCAGGGTATTACCGGAGATTTATTAAGGATTTTTCTAGGATTGCTAGACCCATGACTGAGCTAACTAAGAAAAATGTGAAGTTTATATGGAATCCTAAGTGTGAATAAAGTTTCCAAGAATTAAAGAGACGTTTGACAAGAGCGCCTGTATTAGCTCTACCAAATGAGAAGGATAGTTTTGTAGCCTATACAGATGCTTCAAAGGAAGGATTGAGACGTGTATTAATGCAAAATGAGAAAGTGATAGCGTATGCCTCTAGGAAATTAAAGCCGCACAAGAAAAATGACCCGACTCATGATTTGAAGTTAGCGGCTGTAGTGTTTGCATTAAAGAAATGGTGGCATTACCTATATGGAGTGACATTCGAGATTTTTACCGACCACAAGAGGCTTAAGTATTTGTTTTCTCAAAAGGAGCTGAACTTGAGACAACGGCGATAGATGGAATTCTTGGAGGATTATGATTGTACAATAAAGTACCATCCAGGAAAAGCCAATGTAGTGGCTGATGCTTTAAGTCGTCAAGTGCAAGTGGCAGGATTGATGATTAAAGAGATGCACTTGTTGGAGGAGGTTAGTATATGGAATCTCCGATTTGAACCGAGAAAAGTAGTTTTGGGGAATATTGTCGTGAAATCCACTTTGTTGGAACGTATCAAGGAGACTCAGGGACGGGACCCTGAAGTGCAAAAGTGGTTGGAAAAAGTCAAAAAAGGTGAAAAATCGAATTTTAACTTGGGAGTGAATGGTGTATTGAGGTTTCGGAATCGGATAGTAGTGCCAAAGGATGCAGGGTTTAAGAAGGAAATTTTGGAAGAAACACACCGATCTAAGTACACGGTACACTCTGGAGGGAATAAAATGTACCAAAACTTGAAGAGTTTGTACTGGTGGGAGAGCCATGAAGAAGGAAATTGCTCAATTTGTCCAGACCTGTTTGATTTGTCAACAGGTTAAAGCCGAACATCAGAAACCATTAGGTCTTTTGCAACCTTTAGAAATACTCGAGTGGAAATAGGAAAATATCACCATGAATTTGTATCTGGATTACCTAGGACACAAAGGGGTCATGATGCCATTTGGGTAATAGTGGATAGGTTGACCAAATCGCCTCACTTTCTGCCGATTAGTATGAAATATCCGTTGGAGAAGTTAGCTAAGTTATGCTTGGATGAGATTATAAGGCTACACGGGATACCTGTAAGTATTGTGTCCGATCGAGACCCTAAATTTATCTCGCGGTTCTGGCAAAAGATGCAAGAAGTGTTGGGGACTAAATTGAATTTTAGCACTACTTACCATCCCCAGACAGATGAGCAGTCTGAGAGGACGATTCAAACTCTTGAGGACATGTTAAGAACTTGTACTTTGGACTTTGGGGAGAGTTGGAGTAAGTATTTGACTTTGGTGGAATTTGCCTATAATAATGGTTTTCACTCTTCCATTCAAATGGCGCCGTACGAAGCACTTTATGGTCGGAAGTGTAGATCTCCGATTTGTTGGGATGAAATAGGTGAACGAAAAATTTTAGACCCTACTACAGTGCCTTAGATTGAGGAGGCGAACGAAAAAGTGAAGTTGATTCGCTAGAGGATTCAAACTGCACAAAGTCGTTAAAAGAGTTATGCCGATAACCGAATGAAGGATTTAGAATTTGCGATTGGAGATCAAGTTTTCCTTAAGATTACTCCTCTGAAAGCGAGTTTATTAGCAGGAAGAGGAAAGAAGTTGCAACCGAGATTTGTAGGATCGTATAAGGTTATCCAACACGTAGGAAACGTGGCTTATAAGTTGGAATTGCCACCAAGTCTATCTCGGATCCACAATATTTTTCATGTATCGATGCTTAAGAAATATCATCCAGATCCATCTCACGTTCTGCAACCGGAGAATATTGAAATTGATGAAGCACTGACCTATGAGGAGAAACCGATAAAGCTTCTAGATCGTAAGGTGAAGAAATTGAGAAACAAGCGGATTCCGTTAATGAAAGTTCTTTGGAGGAACCATGGACTCGAGGAAGCAACCTGGGAAGTTGAAGAAGAAATCCGAGGAAAAAATCCAGACCTGTTCTCAAATCAAGGTATAATTTCGAGGACGAAATTTTTCTTAAGCGAGAGAGGATGTGAAGACTCATTTTTTTTATTTCTAAAATAGTTATATTTATGATTATTTACCTTAATATTAGTTATTTATATTATCGTTACAAGAATTTCTTTTAAGTTTCGCTTTATCGCGCGCGAATCGAAAGTTCACGTTTTTCGCGTCAAATCGGCCCAATGGAGACTTAAGAAATTTATTCTGGACTACTAAGTGTGAATAATTATAATGTTAAAGGAAGTACATTAGAGGTTGAGTGTACAAGTGAAATAAATCCGAGAGAAAATGGACACGAAACTTGCGCGCGCGAGTACTATTCATAGTTGACTTTTGTGCAAATTATAACCACAAAACACTTAAGCTTCCAAGGGAAGCTTCATTCATCAGCCATACTCTCTCTCTCCTCACCTCAACTTGGTCGAACTCCACCAAGAAAGAAGGAAGAAAACTTTCCACCATTCTTGCACCAATCTTCCTCCATTTCATCTCAAACTTTGCATCCAACTCACAAATCATTTAGGAATTCACTTAAACTAGAAGAAAGACTTCATCTTGGCGGTTTTCTTGGAGCTTTTGGTGCCAAAAATTTCTGGTTTCTCTTAAAGCTAGGAGGTAACCATCCAACACCATCCAATCTTTCATTCTTGGCTTTAATGGGTTTTATCCTTGGCTTTGAAGCTTGTAGCTTCATTATTGTTGTTATTACTTGAATTGGATTGGTTGAAGTGGGCTCTATGAATTCCCACCTTGGTTGTATGGGCTGATATGATGATATAATGCTTGGTTTGAGTCGTTTAAGTGTTGTTTAAGATGATTATGGATAGAGAATTGAAGGAAAGATCGAAGGAAATTGCGCAGGAATGCTGGTCGAAATCTGTTTTGTTTTGCCTTGTTTATATTTCAAATTTTTGGTGCTCAAATGACTGTGAAACTGATGTATATATATGTTGTATATGGTGTGTAGAAAGTTTCTACCAAAAATCATTTGAATTTATTGAGCAAAATCTGAAATTTCGAAATGTGAAGAAACCTGGAAAATGTGTTCGAACAGCTTGAACAGTGTCCCTTTGATCGAACATATCCTTTTGTACAGACGTCGAAATCGAGTGCCGTGTTCTGTTGCTGCCCTGTTCTGTTGGCCTATCCGAGAGAAAGGTAGAAGCTGCATTTTGTGACTCTATTTCTCTCACTTAGGAGTTGATTTTGAGAATGATTTGTTCTGATGAAATGTAGCCTTATGATTCTAGTTTCCAACGCCACCAACCATTCTCAATTCCAAGTTGTATTGAGTGAGATATGGTTCTACTTCCAAACTGCGACAAAACTGGAAAACCCTTCTTTTTGGCTAGCCGACTGATTTGGTTGCTTGTGAGAGGTTTTATTTTGAAATTTTGATGTCAACTAACTATCAATTGCTTATTAAATGTTTCTTGGACCTTGGTTTCACAAAGGAACCAAAATGGGACTGATTTCATGGTGCAAAGTGTTTGAAAAGGAAAAGAAAACAAGAGGACAGATTTGCTTTGGGAAATTTCTTGAACTTTGGTAGTTTTGTTAACTACCTTCCTGTACGATTTTTTACATGAAATTTGATAGAGGAATAACCCTCATATGGGAGTTTGATAGTACCAAATTTGGTGTTATTCTAAGGCCATTTCGATACCGAAATGATGTGCCAAAATTGTTCTTCAAACCTGGAAAATTTACTGAACTGTCTTCGATTTTGGCCAACTTTGAGCTACTATATCTTGACGCTCAAAACTTCAAATTTAGTTCCGTTTGTTATGTTTGAAACCTTGATTGAAATTCTTATTGTGTTATGAATTTCAGAGGCTAGTTCACTTCTTGTGAATTTTGCCGAATTTCCAAAGTTTGCCGAAAAACATGATCGAAACTGTCTTATATGCTCAAGTCAGCCATTTTGAGCTGAAATTTGAATGTCTTCCGTTTAGAATCTTGGAAAAGTGTCTTCTAGGAACTTTTAGTACTTTGAACCAAGATTTCAACGGTATAAAGTTTTCTAATTTTGGACCTACTGAGTGCATGTTCTGATTTTTCTAAATTTGACGTTCAAAACTGAAATTTTCCGACTCGATGGGAAATGAGTTTTTGGAAACTCTTCCCTATCCTTTGATATTGATTGACCGTTTTGAACTTGATTTCATGAAGGAAATCAGTTTTTCTTGTGTTAATAAAACCTCACTTTTGAACCTTTATTTTGAGTGGTTAAGATTCTTTGTTTGAGGTATTGACTAGTCTAAATGAGTGTAACTTCTTTATTGATAAATACATGGTTGTGAGTGAGAATACTTGTTAATTATCCAGGCGCTCAAGAAGATCTGCAAGAGAATCTCGAAGCGGACGCCTAACGACTTATTTGCTCGTTCACTCACTCTTATCTTGATTTGGTGAGTGTTAAGTGTGTGAAAAATTGTTACGTGCTTTATTGTTATTATTGACTGAGTATTTTGAATAAGCCGGGTCGAGTGTGTACTTTATCGCACTCGTTCTCGTTTAAGTGAAGTGTATTTGAATTGTTTGAAATGAATTGTCAAGTGTATTAAGTGAAGTGTTGAAATGGTTAAATATGCTCCGATTGCATATGTCGTTGGAGTGAATCTCCTCGACTCCTAGTGATAATAATGGGGGACGCCCAAAATCTCATCGGCCGACCTTGCAACTCGAGCCGGCATGGGCTTGGTCGGGAAGCTTGGTGAGCCACGGGAAAAATGTATAAACTTAATCTATTGGAGAGATCTCGCTTGGCATACTCGAATAGTATCGCCTTATATAAAAGAAGTGCGGGCTCGGAGCAGGGGGAGTAACGGTGAACGGGGAAAGTGTAAATGAAGTTCTACGGATTATAACCTACCCGATTGACGGAGTGTCAACTCGTGGAGGTTCTGGATCGAGCAAGTGAAAAATAGCTCTTGAGAGCTCCTGTATCCTTATCAAGTATGTCTTATTGTTAAATGTGAATTACTTGAATATTACAGTTTTCATTCTTGTTCAAGTATTATTATTAATTGAACTACTTGTTTTGCATGTTTTCTTGGCCTCATGAGTATCCGCTCACCCGTTTAGATTTGTTTTCCTTAACAGGAGCTGAACTGGAAGGAATTATGGAAAAGCCTACTTGATGGCTCTTTTGGCTAGACTTTTGGAATGTATTTGTCTAGTCATCCTTCGGAGAAATTGTATATTTTAGGAAAATGGATGTATTTTGAACTTGTGATGTGAGATTAAATAGTTATGTATGGGAATGACTTTGTACCTTTATTTTGACTTTCAGTGTTAGTATTGTACTTTAAGTTTGAACTGGAATTGTATTGAGTCCTGACAAGAGTTGGGCAGGTGTCCCGCCGATACTCTTTGGTTCGTCTTAGAGAGAAGTTGGGGTGTCACAAGTTATACGGACTTAATACCCACCCGATTGACAGAGTGTCATCGCGGGAAAGTATTTGATTGAGCCTTGGCGAAGCAAGTGGAATATAGCTCATGAGAGCTCCTGTATCCTTATCAAGTGTGTTTTATTGTTAATTGTGAACTACTTGAATGTTATAGCTTTCATTCTCGTATAAGTGCTATTGTTATTTGAACTATGTGTTCTGCATGTTTTCTTGGCCTTACTGAGTATTAACTCATCCCATTAGATTTGTTTTCCTTAACAGGAGCCGGAATGAAAGGAATTATGGGTAAGCCGACTTGATGCACATTTGATTAGGGTTTTGAATGTATTTGATTAGATGACTTTTGAAAGTTGTATATTTTGGGGAAAGTGATGTACTTGGTATCTTGAAATGTAAGAATTGAATACTTATTAAGGAAGCGACTTTTCTTTATACCATCGACTTTTATTATTCGGTTATTTATCCTTAAACTTGAATTGAAATTATATCGAGTCTTGGCGAGAGTTGGGCAGGCGTCCCGGCGAGAGTTGGGCAGGCGTCCCGCCGATACCCTTGGTTTCGCCCTTGGGAGAAGTGGAGGTGTCACAGTTGGTATAAGAGTTAAGGCTTCAGATCTTTGTAGTGTATCTTAGGTTTGAAGTTTAGGATGCCGGACTGTGGGATTGGTTTGAGAATTGCGTGACCGCTTGTAGGAATGAAAATTAGAGCCTAGGTTTGAACTAGTGGACAATTAGGAGTCTTGATCTTATGGAAGATATGTGGGATAGTACGAAATGATCGGACCTAGTTTATTTAGTATACTTGGATCCATCTAAGCTTTTAATTTTAGGTGTGAGTTATGGAAGATAATGGTGCTATTGAACCGTCTCGGGAGCGCCTTCCGGTGATCTGTTATCAAGAAAAGCCTAAGGGAGCTCGTTGGAAATATAACCCAACTCGCCGAATTAGGATTCCATGTGACTGTTAGAGGACTTACTCGTACTTAAATAACGTAGTGTTAACGGAAATCGTTGACCGGAGACGGTTATCCGAGGAGAATAGGGTAGTGCGAGAGGATAATCGAGGACTGAAGGCAACTGTGGATGCCCAAACTACTAGAATTCATGAATTGGAGACGGAGGTACTTGAGGAGCGAAGAAAAGACTAAGACTCCTTGTGAGCAGTTTGGGGAGGTTAAGAACCAACTTGCTAGGATAGTACATGAAGTTAGAGACCGAACGGATGAGTCGATGGCTGGGTATGTTACCTTGGTCGAATAAGTGGTGGATGGCAAGATACTTGACGGGGAAAATGAGGTAGAAACTGCTAGTGCTGAAGATGGAAATGATCCTATTGAAGTAGCAGAGACTTCTGGCTCCGCCAATCCCTAAGCTAGTGATTTAGTCTACTTTAATAGTTTCGTCAAGGATAGTCGGGGTGGTGCTTGTTCAAAGGCCATTACATTTCGTATTTTGTTTCACTATGTTTCCTACCTTTTTGAAGCAATTGAACGTTACTTATGAGGTGTTCGACTTTATTGCTTTATGACTTCAAATCTATGTTATGAGTTGTACACATTTACAATTATTTCGGTGTCTCCTAATTATTTTCATTTGCATGATCAAAGTGTCATTTTCAAATTTCGCTTATGTGTACTCATATTACGTCATACCATTATAAATGTTAAATTTATGAACGACCAAAAGAGTGAAAGGGGTTGAGGACGAGGGGTTAGGCAACCCCAAACTCAAAGGGATGACTAGGGGAAATGGCCTCTGGACCAAACCAAAACCCTAGGAATGAAAGAGTTAACCAAGTAGCTACTACTATTAACCATATGATTGATATCTTAGTACGGTTAGTTGAGCGCCAAAGCCCTAAACCAATCAACCAACCTAAAATCCAAGAGAAGTGTGAGGATAGAGCGATTCTTGAAGTTCGCCCATCTAAGTTTCACGGAGGGTCTAACCTCAAAATAGTAGATTGGTTTGAGGGGATGAAATGAGGCACTAGTGAAAGTAAGAGGTTAGGGTTTCTTCTCGAACAACTTTGTAGATGAGTATTTGAGAGTGAATTAGGGTGTGGAACTTTTATATTAAGGAATAAGATCTCTGTATTTTGTTATGTTTAAAATAGTGATAGTAATCTGGTGGAAACTCAAGAACTCGTCCATATTAAGCAGAGAGTAGTTAATATTTATATTTTGGGGTAACTTAGAAGCAAAAGAATAAAATAGTAAAATGGCCAGAACTCCCATTGTGAATAGTTACTTATTTTGATTCCTTGATTTGCCTGGCAGGCTAGCAGTTGACTTAAGCCAACCGGTGAGATGACAAATTTGGGAGAGATGCATAAGGAAATGGACATTCTTCGGGAGGAAGTAGAATTTCAAAAGAAATTGGCTGACTACTGGGAAGGACGGTGGAAACAAGAATATGCAGAGAAAATTGATTTGCTATGCAAGAACGTAGAACTGGAGAAGAAATACAAAGGAAATTCTCAAACTGATCAAGCCGTGACTCCTCACGTAACTTGTGGATACTGTGGCAAGATTAATCACACTGAGGCCGAGTGCTGAAGAAAGTAAGGAAAATGTCTGAGGTGCGGTAGTACCGAGCATAAGTTTTCGAATTGTCTTAGAGCTTCTAAGAAAAGATGAAATACGCGGCAGTTTGCTAGATCCACTGCAAAGCAGTCGAGGGTCAAAAGGGGTGATTAATGCTAATGGCTGTGAGAGATATCCAAGTAATGGAAGTAATACGAGTGGGGATGGAATTGACTCCACTCGAGGAATAGGGGTTGTAGTTTTTTCTAGTCTAGGCTGGTATTTTAGAGGTGGTAATCTTTTGTAAAAGGGAAAGTCCTTTTGTTGTTTTGTATCTTGGCAACTCGGCACTTCTGTTATGATCTTATTGTTTCCCTTCTCCTTTTGAAATGATTTGATAAACCTATTCCAACTTGATGTAACTATTATGATCTTTTATAACATATGACAATTTACATGCTTTTAATTGATCTCATGGCTTACAGGTATATTTAAACTTTGCCACACACCTTTAGATTAGTAATAAGACATGAACGGTAGAAGATGTGGTCGAGATTGTACTTGAGAGCGTAGGCAAACCTGAGGTCTTGGAAGTGACCAGAGATCGGCGGTGGACCAAAAATCGAGAACTTAGGGTTAAAACTGGGACCCAATGTTTGATTTCCATATTGATATATTAAAATTGTGAGATTTGAGTTGACGAAAGGAAATACTTGATAGATTTAATGAGTCTAACAATTAAGGGACATGATATAATATTTGGAATGGAAGTTTGAGGCTATACGTAGACTATCGAGACTTGAACAATTTGATCATTAAGAACAAATACCCTTTTGCCTTACATGGATAAGAATTCGATCAACTGTAAGGAGCCGTGGTACCATCCAAGTTGGATTTAAAGTAGAGTTATTACCAGTTGAGAATCCTAGAAACTGATCTGCTTAAGACCGCTTTCAATCCAAGATATGGGCACTTTGTATTTTCAGTTACGTCCTTTGGGTTGACTAATACACTAGCAGCATTTATGGACCTAATGCATCGGAGTTTTAACCGTATTTGGATTAATCTATGGTGGCATTTATTGATGGTATATCGGTATACTCTAAGGTTCGAGAAGATCATGAAAGACACCTGATGATAGTTTTACGAACCCCGAGAGAGCGCCAACTTTCGTCAAGTTCAATAAATGTGAGTTCGGTTGGAAGAAGTAGCCTTTCTAAGTTATACAATATCTAAGGAAGGAATTGCTATAGACTCAGTTAAAGTGGAAGCTATTTTAAGAGGAAACGACCAGAAAATCCTACCGAAATTCGGAGTTCTTAGAGTTAGTCGAATATTACCTTCGACTTATCAAGGACTTTTCTAAGACTGCAAGAACCTTAACTGAGTGACTAAGAAGCATGGTAAGCATTTGGGATTCTAAATGTGAGGAACAATTCGAAGAGTGAAAAAGTGCTTAACCGATACACCTGTGTTAGCCTTACCGAGCGGAGGAGATAGTTTTGTGATTTATACCGATGCTTCAAAGGATAGTTTAGAATGTGTATTAACACTACATGATAAGATGATTGCATATGCATCTAGAAAGTTAAAATCTCACAAGAGAAATTATCCAACTCATGATTTGGACTTAGCAGCTGCGATAATTGCATTAAAGAAGCGGAGACATTACCTATATGGGGTAGACGTGAGGCCAATTAAGTTACCCCTACGACTTGGAAGTTAAAACGCCTATTGGGGATGAAAATTTAATTGCTAAGTGTGAGATATGGGTTGGAGAGTGTAAATTGTTGATCGATTTGATAAACCTAGTTATTAAGAGGTACGATGTTATCTTAGGTGTGAATTTCGAGAACGAAATTCCTTTTAATGGGGGAAGGATGTGAGGACCCGAATTTTACTTACTTTTAATTCCATTTTACTGGCTTATTTAATTATTTATTCACCCGTTTTCTCCGAATAATTTATTTCAACCATTTTAAATCTAATTACATGGAACAAGGTCTCATTTATATTTTTAAAACGTCCCGTTAGCAAATTTAATTTTTCTGTGGCTCGTCTAGTAAGAAATAGCGAATACACATTTTTTGAGGCAATATTCGATTCGAGAGTGCAATAATCTTGGAGAATTAAGAATGATCAACAGTAGACTAAGAAAAGTTAATTGAGCGATTAGAGGTGAGTGAGTTCAAATTTTCGCTTTATTGCGCGTGAATCGAAAGTTCGCATATTTCACGTCAAAACGGCTAGGTGGAGATTTGAGAAATTTATACTAGACCACTAATAGTGAATAATTACAGTGTTAAAGGAATTACATTTGAGGATTAGTGCACAAGTGAAACAAACAAGAGAGAAAAGTGGTAGTACGGGACACTATTCGCACACTATTCGTAGTTGACTTTTGCATAGCTTTTGGCCACAAATTCTTCAAGCTTCCAAGGGAAGCTTCACACAACACAAAAACACTCTCTCTTTTCTCTCTTGGCCGGCCGACTCTCTCAAGGAAAAGGGGAGGAAGAAAGCTTCAATCTTCTCACTTCAAACTTGCCCCACAACTTCATCTAATCTTCTAGTTCTTGGAGATCAACTTTAGCTTGGAGAAAGATATCATCTAATGGAGTTTCTTGGAGATTTTGTGGTGAGAAATTTCTGGTTTCATCAAGGGTTAAGAGGTGACCCTTCACCTTCCTCAAATCTTTCTAAATTCTTCAAGTATGAAGCTTAGATGGCATGGATTTGAAACCCTAAGCATGAAATAGGCTAGCGGACTTGAGGTGTTTCATTTCTTGCTTTAATCTGTAGGCTAGCGGTCTTGAGGTGGATAATAGGTAGTTGGCTTGAGGTGTAATTAGTTGATTGTGGTTGTTTATGTGTTATTTGAGATGAATACGGTTAGAAAGTGAAGGAAAAATCGAGGACAAGCTATGCATGAGAGCTAGCCGAATCTTCCTGTGGTTATCTTGCTTGTATTTTGAATTTTTGTTGGTTGTTTGGCTGTGAAATTGAGTGATATATGTTGTATATTGTGTGAACAAAGTATCTACCGAAAATCGTTTTAATTGGTTGCTCAAAACTAGAGTTTTCAAAATAGAAAGAAATCTGGAAATAATAATCTGGGCAGCCGAACAGTACCTCTTCATTCGAACATAACTTGCTTTACAAAAGTAAAAATTGAGTGACGTTAGTGGCATTTCAAAACTAGACATTCATAACTTTCTAACAGTATAAAATTCAATTGCTGGTTCGAATTGAGTGAACCGTAGTGATTCAACAAAGTTGACTGTCCTGTTCTGATTGTCTGTCCTAGAGGAATAGAGAAGCTGCATCTTGTGGCTCTATTTTCTCTCACTTGTGAACTGATTTTGAAAACATTTTCTCCTGATAAAATGTGGCATTTTGAACCTAGTTTCCAACGCCACCAACCACTCCCAATTTGAACTTGTATTGAGTGAGATGTGGCCTGATTTTGAAAGTGCAACAAAGCTGGAAAACTGGAAGTTTTTCCCTTCTTGCTGACCGAATGGTCAGAGTTGTTTTGGGATGTTTTGTCTCAAAAATTTTGATGTCAATTGCTTATTAAATGTTTATAGGACCTTGGTTTCAAAAATGGATTGATTTGGGGCTGATTTCATTGTGCAAAATGTTTGGAAAAGAAAGAAAAGCATGAGTGACAGATTAGCCTTGAGAATTTCCTAAACTTTTAGTAGTTTTCTTAACTGCCTTCCCACATGAGTTTTTATGTGAAATTTGATAGAGAGATATTCCACATATGGCAATTTAAGTGTACCAAATTTGGTGTAATTTCAATATCATTTCGATACCCTAATAATGCCCCAAAGTTTGCTCTTCAAATCTGGAAAATTTCTGATCAGTGTTCAAATTTCAGCCAACTTTAAGCTGCTATATCTCGATGCCCAAAACTCTGAATTTAGTTCCATTTGTTGTGTTTGAAACCTTGTTTGGAAATCTTATTGTGTTACGAATTTCAAGTGCTGATTCATTTTCTGTGAATTACGCCGAATTTCCAAAGATGACTGCAAAACCAAGACTGGTTCAAACCTGTCCTATTGGAACTAAAACTTTGAGTTGAAAAATGAGTGCTTTCCGTTTAGAATCTTGGAAAAGTGTCTTCCAAGAACTTTTAGTACTCCGAACCTAGTTTACAACGGTGTAGAGGTTTCCATTTTTGGACATGTCAAACTCAAGATTTGATTTTTCCAAGTTTGTCACTTAAAGCTGAAATTTCCGATTTCTTATGAAATGAGCTTTTGAGGACTAGTTACTCTTTCTTGATATTGATAAACTGTTTTAAACTTGATTTCATGGTAGAGGCTTGTTTCTCTTGGAACTTTGACTCCTCACTTTTGAATCTCGATTTTTGAGTGATTAAGGTTCTCTTTCATGACATTGTTTTAGTATTGCAAGTGCACATTCTTCCTTATTAGCAAGGGGTTTGTAAGTAATAGTGAGCGATAGTCAATTATTATTTGCTCAGGCTGTGACGACCCCATCTCCCCCTAGGGCGTACCCTAGGGTTTAGCGAGCCGCCTGCCCAGCTCTCGCCAGGACTCACTCACTAGCTTGAGAAAATAACATACATCCATAGGGATAAATACCAAAACGAGAACGTACACATTAATGCTCAAACCCAGATACAAGGCCTCTACATACCATAATACTATAAAGTGCTACAAGTCGAGTACAAACAACCCTAATCGGGTGTTAACGCGAGTACAACTTCAAAACTCGAAATTACTAGACTACACTAGTCGTTGCAACCCTTGCTTCACTCGTACCCCCTGTAAGGAAAACAAATGGCGTGGAATGAGCTAAAAGCCCAGTGAGGTTCCAAATATCAATTTAATCATCAAATAACGCATAAGCAGCACACTAGTGAAATAGTGTTCAAGACAGGTCAAGAAGTGAGTAATCATACTTCATATAGCCAAATAATAACTATTCACATTTCACAATAAGGATACATTTGCTCATGTATCGACTCCACCATAGCTTGATCGATTGGTAGTTGACACTCCGTCAACTTTCAAATGAGGAAACTAGTCCAGTAGAACACCACTTAACTCCAATCTCCGTCCACCGACCAACCCCCTTACCGGGCCCGAACTCCACAATAAACACTGGTGGTGATACTCGAGTATACCGATTAGTCGAGGAGATAACACTCCACTCGACAACACTAGATACCCATGGTTCGTTATCTAATCGACCAAACCCTTGCCGGCTCGACTCGATTAACTAGCCAGTGGGGTTTGGGTTCCCAAGTAGTCGATGAGATAACATCTCCAATCAATTGAATCAAGATATAAGTACAGAGACGGGAATGAGAGGCACCTCCCACTCGGATTGAGTGTGGTACATGCTGCCGCTCCAGCACTTACAAATCAAGCACAAGTATATCAAGTCAATTGCACCAATAAACACATACATATCACATTAGGGCAAGTGCGATAAAGTACACCCTTGCCCGATCAATCCACTCGTATAACATGTAAGCATCTCATTCAAGTATCAAATACATGTGTCAAGTGCAATTAAATATTTGGAAGCACTCACCAACAGATGCAGTGCCTTTACAGGTTGGTTTTGGGTATTACTCCGCTCTTGGAGTTCAAATCTGCGAGAAAATCTTGTTTAAGGGCATTGAAAAGTAACTAAGGCTCGAAACTTAAACATTTCATTTAACGAGAATCAAGTAATTGAAACTTATTTAGGGACTATTCGTAAAACCCTTGATCACTTTTCAAACGGTGAAATTTTGAAGCCATTATATGTGAAAAATGCCGTTTGGGTCGAAGAAATGAAAGAAACGTATTTCTATCAGTTGTAAATTCCAAGGGTACAAGTTTCGGCCGAAATTCAACTTATATATCTCCACAAAAGGAAACTCGAATAACCTAGACAAATCGAGTTCAATTCGTCTTCAAATCTTTGCTCAAGTTGCGAGTACACATTCCTAACCCTCGAGTGAAAATTTGGGCGGAATGCCCTTTGTATTTAACTATTTTCCAGCCATTTATGGTTTCATTGTTTTCCTCAAATCAGCCCCAAAGTCACACACAAGCAAGGTTACCACAATAGCCCTTCAACTAGGCTTAATGTCATTCAATTACAAAACAATACTAGTAATGCGACCGGAAATCAAGTTTAAGGACAAACAACAAAACAGCAGGTTTGACGTCATCCGGTGTTTTGGTCACAACTGATGCTACGCTTATCGGATGAGGGTATATTTTATGGTGTTTCGAAGATAAGACAGAGAGCTATATTTCCTATGAAGACATCGACACCCAGTTCATACATTTTCAAGGTCAAAATGTGCAATCTCAGAGAAAACAGAAAGCTGTCGGTTAAACAGGGCATTTGGGCAGTCAGGGGTATTTTAGTCATTTTAGAATCCAAAGTGCTTGGATTGAGCTGAAATTTTGTAGATAGATAGTTAACTCCATTTCCTACGACTTTCATGTTTTGAGCAAGACCTGGTTTGGGCTAAACGATGGACAAATTAGCTGCTCAAATGGTTCTTAAAACCTCTTTGAACAGAAAGTTTTCAACTCCAGCAACCAACTTTGGAAAAATCAAAACAGGTATGTTGTAAGTCCAAAAATCACCACATTTTGACACAAGAAAGTAGATTTGAAGAGCTACATATGTCTAGAAGGTCACTTTGCAAGATTCGGACCACAAACCAGTCAGAGTTTAACTATACAATACAGCAACTACAAAACTAAGGCAGAACAGTCTCGAAATTTATCAAACTTTACAAAATCACCATAAATCGTACAGACAGAAACAGGGTTTCAAATTTTCACGGTTTATAGCCCTTGGAATCTAGTTTCAAACGCATCAAGCAAAACTCAATTTTGACCTTCCTACACCAAGATACAACAGATTTCCCAACACTGCTCTAGCTACCCTGTTTCATACCAGCTTTGGTCACATTACACAACTTCATGCAAAACAACAAGAAATCACCTACTAAACCCTCAATAATCATCATCAACTTCATACCACAGCTTAAACACCACATATCAAGGTTAATCATGGCCATAACTCTCAAGTTAAGTCTTGCAAATTAACATTATAAAACTGAAATTTTCACAATCAAGCACAACAATTAGATAGTACTTCAAGTGAGTTGCATAAACATGTCTTAAATCCTCCCAATAGCAAGATAAAAGAAAGAGGGTTTCTTGACCAAAGTTACCTCAAAACCCTAGAAGAATTGTGCAAGAACAAGAGCTTTTCCTTCTAATTCCTTCCACCACAAGCTTGAGGATCACCAAAATATCACTTCTCATGGATGGGTTTAAGGTGTGAGGTTCATTTTCCCACAAAATCTTGCTAGAAATCAAGATGAAATTTGAAGGAGTTTTTCTCTCTTCCTCTCCTCTCTCTCTCGGCCAAGCTTAGCAAAGAAGGAACTGTTTTTGGTTCAATGTTTACAAGATGAAGACTAAGAAAAGCCTTGGTCAAAGGGTCTTGGTCAAGACCTTGGATGGATTTGTTTTTTCCTCTTTTGTTTTTTCCTCCCTAGCTCACGGTTCTCTCTCTCACCTTCTCTTGAGTTTGTTTTGTTTGGTTTTAAGACAAGAAAGAAGAATTAAATGATAAGAAAGTTTTGGTCAAAAGTCAAAGAAAGAGGCTTGTCACCATCTTCTAGAGAATTCTCATTTTTCTTTCTTTTCTCTCTTTTTCTTGGTCCAAAATTTCGGCTGGATTGAGGATATTTTGGGGGCTGATTTTGCTCAATTATTAACAAGGAGATTAAGGTAATAAAGTAGTGTTCAAGTGATATCTTCAATCGGTAGCAAACGGTGCGCGTCGGTTCAAGTTTATTTTCCTTAACTCGCGCGTACTTGTGGTTTTACTTATGATTCACTAAGTTATTATTAGCACTTCTAATCACATACTTTCTCTTACTTAATACTCATTCTTATCCACTAAATTTAGTACACACATCTCACCAAGTGATCACACTACCAAAATGCACCAAAGACACACCAAAAACCCTAGTATGCACAAAAAAAACCCTAACTTATGCCCTTCCTTTAGAAAAATCATAACTTGAGTTATAAATATCCAAAATTCATAAAAATTGGCCTATTAAAAACTAAACTTCAAATACTAATAATCTTTAGAAGACACCTCAAAGAGATTCAGTTCATAAGTTGGTCCAAATTGAGCTATAAGCTACTACAACGTTCCTATTGTTACTTGTGCAGGGGCCGAATTTTCAGTCAACTTTGCCAATTTTCTGGAATTTATAGAGATTGAATCAAACTCTAAATTTTTCACCGTAAGAAGCTCTATGAGTCTAGTTTCAAACGCAACAAACGGAACTCAATTCCGACTTTCCTATACGAAGTTATAGCCATTTTCCCAAAGCTGTGCAGAGCCTCCTGCGAAAATTTCTAGATTTTCTAACAACTTGAGATTATGAAACTTTTCTTAACAAAATTCACTTCCTTGGCTAAAATTCAACCATTAAAACAACCAAGAATCTAAGGTAAGTGAGTTCACATAAGGGTTATAAAGATAAGTAAAATTTCGGGGTCTCACACAGGCGCTCAAGGGGATCTTCAAGAGAATCTCAAAGCGGACGCCTGAAGATATAAGGATCAAAGACAACCTAAGAGGGGGGGTGAATTAGGTTATTTAAAAACTAATCAAGTTGTAAGACTTTTTTCTTCAATTTGAAACTTACCCTCTTTTCTAGATGACCACACAATGTAGCAATTAATGAGAGATCAAGATTGCTTGTGAGTAGAAGAGAAAGACAGTTTGTATTTGCAATATAGTAAGCAGTAGAGAAAGGATAGCAAACCAGAATCACTTCCAAGCTCCTCTTGAGCTTGGATACGCTTTATAGAACAAGCTTCTTCAAGTTGATTAATTACAACCAATCTTTGTGTACAAAGGAAGAATCACTTCCTCCTTGCCCCAAGCCACACTTGGTCAAATTAGGAAGTTTTATTATCACTCGGATAACCCTCACAAAGCTACTGTGAGGACTCGCAAATTTATCTATTTTAAACTCCTATTACTAGCTTATTTAAATATTTAATTGCCCGTTTGCCCCGAATATTTTATTTCAACCTTTTTAGACCCAATTACATGGAACTATGACTTACTTATATTTTTAAAATGACTCGTTTCGAAATTTAATTTTTGAAAGCCCGTTAAGTGAGAATAGTGAATACGCGTTTGGAAACAATAATCGATTCGAGAATACAATAAACTTGGAAAATGGGAGACTTGTACATTAGTCTTGAAATAGGTATTTTTATGTTTAAGTGTTCAATTATTAGTTAGTGATACTATCGTTATAAGAATTTCTTGAAAATTCCACTTTATCGCGCACTAATCGGAAGTACGCATTTTTACGCGCGCGATTAATTGAGGGACTTAAGACCAATATTTTTAGACCATTGAGAGTGAATAATAATAGTATGAATGAAAGTGCATTAGAGGTTTAGTGCACAAGTGAAACAAACTCGAGAGAAATCGAGCACAAAACGCGCGCGTGCGTGCGGGAGAAAGAGTTGACTTTTGAATTAATTAGAGCCACATATTTTAGCTTCTCATGGAAGCATCACACCAGATCAAAACCCTTCTTTCCTCACCTCAAGTGCACGGCTGAAACTCTCATTATCTCACCTCAAGAGCCGGCCAAAACAAGAAAGAAAAGAAAGGAAAGAAAACTCTTCATTTCTACCTCAAATCTTCACCAAATCACCTCAAATTTCACCTAAACTTAGCTAATCACTTGGAGACCACCTCAAACTAGGAAGAGAGCTTGCTTTTCACGATTTTTTTGAGCTTCAAGAGGCCGAAAATTTCTTCTTTGTTCATCAAGAGAGGTAAACCACGATCAACTACAAGAATCTTAGTTTATGAAGACTATCTTGCACTTATAAGCTTATATAATCATATGGGTAGCTTTATTTATGTTGGAAAGTTGATGTGTGGGCTCTATGAACTCCCACTATAGCTTGATGGACTGATTTGTTGTGTTTTGATGTTATTAATGTTGGATTAGTGTTTAATCTAGTGGAAATAGGTGTCTTGTTGACGGAAAACTCAACGGAAGTGATGAGGGAATTTTTCCATTTCTGCCCCTGTACATGCCGTGGCCCTTAGAGCAATTTTTCGTGGTTCTAATGAGTTGTTTATGATGTATGGGTTGTGTAGAAAGTTTCATAAAAATATTTCGGGATTTGGATGGGTAGATGTTGAGTTTTCGGAAATCAACAAAAACTGGAAATTTTCCCGTAACTGCTCTGGCAGTGTTTTTGTTTTGGCTATAACGTTTTCCTCCCACATCGAAATGGAGTGCTATTTGTGGCACTGGAAACTAAACATTTCCATAATTCCAACGGTATAAAATGTACATTCTAATTCCACTTGAGTAGTCCATACCAATCGTTTGAACATGACTGTCCTGTTTCGTGTCTACACTGGGAGCTCTGTTTTGAGCAGCAAATTGATGCTCAATGAGCTAGTTGTGGACAGATTTTGAGAACGATTTCTTCTGAGACATTGTAGCTTTATGAATCTAGTTTTCAATGCCACTGACCACGCTCAATTCCAAGTTGAATTGAGTGAGTTGCGGTAGAAATCCGAAACTGACCCAATGATTTGAAACCCTCTTTTTGGCTAGTAAATGTCTAAATCTTGATTGGGACTCGTTGTTTCGAAATTCTTGGTGTTAACCACCTACTAAATGCATCCTGGATGTTTCTTAGACATTACCTACACAAAGGGACCGTGTTTGAGACATTTTTGTTGACCAAACGTTTTGAAAACGGAAAACTCATGTACAAGGCAGATTTGCCTTGGAAATTTGGAAACTTTGGTGATCTGGCTAACCAACTTTCCGTGCGTATTTTTCCATGAAAATTGATAAAGGAATAGCCCTCATATGGTATTATAATACTGCCAACTTTGGTATCATTCCAGTCCATTTCGATGCCCAACTAAAGTATCTAAGCTCAAGCTTTAAACCAGGAAAATCCTTGTTTGAGGAGGAAATTCAGCAACTTGGAGCCGCCGTATCTTGGTGCTCAAAACTCCAATTCTTGTTCTGCTTATTGATTTGAAAAATTTGATTGTAACTCTAATTAAGTTCCAAATGTCAGAGGCTAGTTCGCATTTTATGAATTTTACCGAATTTCCAAACTTGGTCGAAAATCAACCCAAATCTGTCTTGACTTTCCAAAACAGTAATGTTGGGCCAAATTTTGAATATCTTCCAATTGGAATCATGGAAAAGTGTCTTCTAGGAACTTTTAGTACTTTGGAAGTAGTTTCCAACGGTACAAAGTTTTCCAATTTTGGACATACGGAGAGTGAGATGCAATTTTTCAAAGATCGAACCTCAAATCTGAAATTTTCAAACTTGACGGGAATTGAGTTTTTGAGACTCTTCCCTATCTTTCAATACTAATTGACCATTTTGGACTTGTCTTGATGAAGTAAATCAGTTTTTCCTTGTGTTAATAAACACTACTTTTGAACCTTGAATTTTGAGCAAGTAAAGCCCCATTGCATGGTATTTTCTAGATTGTACAAGTGTACAATCCCTCTCTTGATAAGAAAGGATTTTAAGTGATAGTGTGTAATGGATAACTATTGTTTGCTCAGGTGCTTAAGGAGACCTT
Source organism: Coffea humblotiana (assembly GCA_023065735.1). Lineage (NCBI taxonomy): Eukaryota > Viridiplantae > Streptophyta > Magnoliopsida > Gentianales > Rubiaceae > Coffea > Coffea humblotiana. The sequence goes on along the minus strand of JACYVW010000052.1, from coordinate 42,298 downwards.
CACGAGGATCTCGAGGGGAACACCTAAAGGCTTGTTTACGCACTCACTCTCTTATTTTGATTGGTGAGTGTCAAGTGCATGAATTTGTTGCTAAGTGGTTAACTGTTTCTTATCCGTTATGTGAATTTGAAATTTTGAGACGAATGTGTACTTTACCGCACTCGTTCTCTTTCGAACAAAATTATATTCGTATTTTGCTACGTGAATTCATATTCGACTTGTACATAGTAATGTGGATGTGATTCATATTTGTGATTCCTATTTGGAATCGTCAATTTGAGCGTTGCTCATCGACTTATATTCGTATTCGTATTCGGGGGACACCCAAACTCGTTGGCTAACTTTGCGAATCGATTCAGCATGGGCTTGGTCGATAAGCTTAGCAAACCATGAGATATTCGTAGAGGATGATCTATTGGAAAGATCTTGCTCGGCATTACTCGTGCAGTATTGCCATGATATACTCGAGTATTATCAAAAACTTTGATGAGCGGGCCCGGTAAGGGGGTGTAATGGTGACGGGATTTGAAGAAAAGTGGTGTATCTACGGATTTGATACTCATGTGGTTGACGGAGTGTCAGCATGAGATGTGATCAAGACTCCGACTCGACTACGTGGAATTTAGCTCCTAAGAGCTACAGTATCCTTGAATTGTTTATGTTTATTTTTTTTATTTATTCGAAATGTGAATTATTCGAACTTATAGCTTTACTTATTATGTAATTTGTGGCTATTTGGATTGCGTGTTTGCATGTGTGTTTCTTGGCCTCACTGAGTATTGGCTCATCCCATTAGTTTGTTTTCCTTAACAGGAACCCGATTGGAAGGAGTTAAGCAAATGCCGACTTGAGGCACTTTTGTTTTAGTGTTTTGATTGTAATCGACTAGACACTCTTGAATGTTGTATAACTTGGGGAAAGTGATTGTAAATTTGAAATTGTGATGTAAGACTGGATATTTATGCATGGAAATGATTTCGTACCTTTATTCCGACTTTCGTTGTTAGTATTAGACTAGATTTGAATTGGATTTGTTTCGAGTCCTGGCGAGAGTTGGGCAGGCATCCCGCGGATACCCTTTGGCTCGCCTTAGGGAGAAGTGGGGGCGTCACAGTTGGTATCAGAGCACTAGGTTAGAGATTTATATGGGAGACCTACTAGATACTCTACCCTTAAGACCTGAGACAGAATGACTTAGTCATATTTCAAGGGATATTTGGGCAAGTTAGTGACTAAGTTAGGCATGCCGTAAGTGACATTCGTGCGAGCTAGTGATTAAGTTTCTAACCCGAAAATTGTAATTGTTTTGCAGGGATGGAAAATGGAAATGGGGACCCCGCAGCTAATGGGAATGGCCATGCGAATGGTCATGTAGAGCCTTCTAGGCCTATTTACTACCGAGCTCTAAGTGGGGGAGCTCGTGTACGCTACTCGCCTGCTAATAGGTACCCTCGATGTTCGTGTAGGTTGACTTTTGCCTACCCGAACCACCTCATGCTAGCCTTGGATGACGAGCGTCGTCAGTTCGTGACTGCCAACTTAGATTTGCAGGCGGAGGTGGACGAACTGAGACAGATGGTTAGCGCTCAGGGTGAGCGGATCGCTGAGCTTGAGGAGGTAGTGGACGGCGAGGTGGCTACTATTGCAATTACTCGTGAGGAGCTCCAGAGGACTAGGGCTCGACTCACTAGGTTAGGTGAGGAGGTCCGTGATCGGGCTTCCGGAATCGTGGTTGATGCTACTAGGCTGGTAGATGAGGTGATGGATGTAGTCCAGAACTCTGATCAGGAGGAGAATCTGGAGGAGGATCCTGAGGAGGAGATTCCGCCTGGTAGTCCTACTGTGGACTAGGTCCCCAGTGATTGTCTTTTTTGACCCTTTTGACTGATGTAGCTAGGATTAGCTGGGGTGATACGAGTGCTGAGGCCATTGTATTTTGCATGACTGTGTTGCCTACTTTTGAGGCACTTACTTTTACTTTAGTCATCTATGACTAAAAGTACTCTTGTGGCACATGTGTGCTATATTTTGTGATTTTCCCCATGACTTGCTAATTGTATGGATCTTGACATGATAATGAATGTAAATCATTGTATTTCCAATGTTTTCTTGATTGGTTCTTGTTTCGACCTTTTTTTGCATAATTGATTTATTTCTTGCACTAGGCACGTCTAGAATAATGGAAGGACTAAGAAGTGGTCGAGGCCGTGGGCGAGGGACTAGACAGGCCCAACCTCATGGGGATGACCAGGGATCGGCAACTGGACCGACTCAGGGACAGGAAAATATAGAGGTTAACCAAATGGCTACTGCCATTAATAGAATAACTGATATCCTAAAACGATTAGCTGAGAGACAGGGACCAGAGCCACTTAACCAGCTCGGGGGCCAGGATAGAGGGGAAGATAGAGCCTTGGAGAGGTTCCTTAAATTCAACCCACCTAAGTTCACTGGAGAGCCTGACGCCGAGGCAGCTGAAAACTGGTTAGAGAGAATGACTAATATGTTCACTGCTTTAGACTATACCGAAGATAGGCGAGTAAATTTTGCTGTTTTCCAATTTGAGGGAGTGGCACGTGCCTGGTGGGACTTGATAAGGGGGAAGTGGAAAAGAGCGCAGACTCCTTGGATTTGGGAAAACTTCACAAGGGAATTTAATGAGAAATTTCTCCCACCCTTGGTCCAAGAAAAAAGGGAAGATGAATTCATAAAGTTGAGGCAAGGAACTTCTAGTGTAACCGAATATGAAGGGAAATTTACTAAACTTTCTAAGTATGCTCCAGAATTGGTGACTAATGAACGAAGGATGATAAGACGCTTTGTACAAGGATTTAATGTGGAGATTCAGGAGGGTTTAGCAGCAGCCCAAATCTCTACGTTCACTGAAGTCTTAGAAAAAGCGCAGAGAGTCGAGAGTGCAAGGCTGCAAGTTAGAGACCTCTATGCTAAGAAAAGGGGCACTTCTAGTAACCCTTCGGGACAGGCAGATAAGAGTGCCGCACCTTTTAAAAAGGGAAAAGGAACGGGTGGAGTGGAGATATCTAGCACACCAAAAGGGACTCAATCAAGAAGAGATCGCAGTGGACGAGGTCAATCGAGAGGGACACCTCCAAGTGGTCAATCTGTGGCTCCCCAAGTTGTTTGTGGTTATTGTGGCAAGCTCAACCATACGGAGAGTGATTGTTTTAGGAAACAAGGGAAGTCTTGTATTGTGGTAGTACCAAGCACCAGATATCGAAATGTCCAACCGTACCAAAAGAATGAGGTAGTACCCAAAGGCCTGAAAAGTCAGCCGCTAAGCAGTCTAGTGCTGGAGGAAGTCGATCTAAAGTACCAGCTAGGGTTTATGCATTAGGCTATCAACAGATTTCAAATTCTGCTACGGTCGTTGAAGGTATGATTCTTGCTTTTCATTGTCTATTTGAGGTTCTAAGTGATCCTAGTACAATTCACACTTTTACAAAATCCTAGATTCATAAGATAGAATCAAAGTTTGACTACAATGTAGGTGGATAGAAATTGTGAGATATGGGTTAGCGATTGTAAGTTACTGATTGATCCGATAGGCGTGACTATTAAGGGGTATGATATTGTCCAAGATGTGAATTTCAAGAACGAAATTCTTTTAAGGAGGGGAGGATGTGAGGACTCGCAAATTTATCTATTTTAAACTCCTATTACTAGCTTATTTAAATATTTAATTGCCCGTTTGCCTCGAATATTTTATTTCAACCTTTTTAGATCCAATTACATGGAACTATGACTTACTTATATTTTTAAAATGACTCGTTTCGAAATTTAATTTTTGAAAGCCCGTTAAGTGAGAATATTGAATACGCGTTTGGAAACAATAATCGATTTGAGCATACAATAAGCTTGGAAAATGGGAGACTTGTACATTAGTCTTGAAATAGGTATTTTTATGTTTAAGTGTTCAATTATTAATTAGTGATACTATCGTTATAAGAATTTCTTAAAAATTCCACTTTATCGCGCACAAATCGGAAATACGCGTTTTTACGCGCGCGATTAATTGAGGTACTTAAGACCATTATTTTTATACCATTGAGAGTGAATAATAATAGTATGAATGAAAATACATTAGAGATTTAGTGCACAAGTGAAACAAAATCGAGAGGAATCGAGCACAAAACGCGCGCGTGCGCGTGGGAGAAAGAGTTGACTTTTGAATTAATTAGAACCACACATTTTAGCTTCTCATGGAAGCATCACACCAGATCAAAACCCTTCTTTTCTCACCCAAAAGCCAGCCAAAACAAGAAAGGAAAGAAAACTCTTCATTTCCACCTCAAATTTCACCTAAACTTAGCTAATCACTTGGAGACCACCTCAAGCTAGGAAGAGAGCTTGCTTTCCACGGTTTTTTGGAGCTTCAAGAGGCTGAAAATTTCTGCTTTGTTCATCAAGAGAGGTAAACCATGATCAACTACAAGAATCTTAGTTTATGAAGACTATCTTGCACTTATAACCTTATATAATCATGTGGGTAGCTTTATTTATGCTGGAAAGTTGGTGTGTGGGTTCTATGAACTCCCACCATGGCTTGATGGACTGATTTGTTTTGTTTTTATGTTATTAATGTTGGATTAGTGTTTAATCTAGTGGAAATAGGTTGTCTTGTTGAAGGAAAACTCAACGGAAGTGATGAGGGAATTTTTCCATTTCTGCCCCTGTACATGCCGTGACCCTTAGAGCAATTTTTTGTGGTTCTAATGACTTGTTTATGATGTATACATGTTGTATGGGTTGTGTAGAAAGTTTCATAAAAACATTTCGGGATTTGGATTGGTAGATGTTGAGTTTTCGGAAATCAACAAACACTGGAAATGTTCCCGTAACTGCTCTGGCAGTGTTTTTGTTTTGGCTATAACGTTTTCCTCCGACATCGAAATCGAGTGCTATTTATGGAACTGGAAACTAAACATTTCCAGAATTCCAACGGTATAAAATGTACATTCTGATTCCACTTGAGTAGTCCATACCAATCGTTTGAACATGACTGTCCTGTTTCGTGTCTACACTGGGAGCTCTGTTTTGAGCAGCAAATTGATGCTCAAATATGAGCTAGTTGTGGACAGATTTTGAGAACGATTTCTTCTGAGACATTGTAGATTTATGAATCTAGTTTTTAATGCCACTGACCACGCTCAATTCCAAGTTGAATTGAGTGAGTTGCGGTTGAAATCCGAAACTGACCCAATGATTTGAAACCCTCTTTTTGGCTAGTAAATGTCTAAATCTTGATTGGGACTCGTTGTTTCGAAATTCATGGTGTTAACCACCTACTAAATGCATCCTGGATGTTTCTTAGACATTACCTACACAAAAGGACCGTGTTTGAGACATTTTTGTTGACCAAACGTTTTGAAAACGGAAAACTCATGTACAAGGCAGATTTGCCTTGGAAATTTGGAAACTTTGGTGATCTGGCTAACCAACTTTCCGTGCGTATTTTTCCATGAAAATTGATAAAGGAATAGCCCTCATATGGTATTATAATACTGCCAACTTTGGTATCATTCCAGTCCATTTCGATGCCCAACTAAAGTACCTAAGCTCAAGCTTTAAACCAGGAAAATCCTTGTTTGAGGAGGAAATTCAGCAATTTGGAGCCGCCGTATCTTGGTGCTCAAAACTCCAATTCTTGTTCTGCTTGTTGAGTTGAAAAATTTGATTGTAACTCTAATTAAGTTCCAAATGTCAGAGGCTAGTTCGTATTTTGTGAATTTTACCGAATTTCCAAACTTGGTCGAAAATCAACCCAAATCTGTCTTGACTTTCCAAAACAGTAATGTTGGGCCAAATTTTGAATATCTTCCAATTGGAATCATGGAAAAGTGTCTTCTAAGAACTTTTAGTACTTTGGAAGTAGTTTCCAACGGTACAAAGTTTTCCAATTTTGGACATACGGAGAGTGAGATGCGATTTTTCAAAGATCGAACCTCAAATTTGAAATTTTCAAACTTGACGGGAATTGAGTTTTTGAGACTCTTCCCTATCCTTCAATACTAATTGACCATTTTGGACTTGTCTTCATGAAGTAAATCAGTTTTTCCTTGTGTTAATAAACACTACTTTTGAACCTTGAATTTTGAGCAAGTAAAGCCCCATTGCATGGTATTTTCTAGATTGTACAAGTGTACAATCCCTCTCTTGATAAGAAAGGATTTTAAGTGATAGTGTGTAATGGATAACTATTATTTGCTCAGGTGCTCAAGGAGACCTTCACGAGGATCTCGAGGGGAGCATCTAAAGGCTTGTTTACGCACTCATTCTCTTATTTTGATTGATGAGTGTCAAGTGCATGAATTTTTTGTTAAGTGGTTAACTGTTTCTTATCCGTTATGTGAATTTGAAATTTTGAGACGAGTGTGTACTTTACCGCATTCGTTCTCTTTCGAACAAAATTATATTCGTATTTTGCTACGTGAATTCATATTCGACTTGTACATAGTAATGTGGATGTGATTCATATTTGTGATTCGTATATGTGATTCGTATTTGTGATTCCTATTTGGAATCGTCGATTTGAGCGTTGCTCATCGACTTATATTCGTATTCGTATTCGGGGGACGCCCAAACTCGTTGGCTAACTTTGCGAATCGAGCCAGCATGGGCTTGGTCAATAAGCTTAGCAAACCATGAGATATTCGTAGAGTATGATCTATTGGAGAGATCTTGCTCGGCATTACTCGTGCAGTATTGCCATGATATACTCGTAGGGGTGTAATGGTGACGGGATTTGAAGAAAAGTGGTGTATCTACGGATTTGATACTCATGTGGTTGACGGAGTGTCAACATGAGATGTGATCAAGACTCCGACTCGACTACGTGGAAATTAGCTCCTGAGAGTTACAGTATTCTTGAATTGTTTCTGTTTATTTTTTTAATTTATTCGAAATGTGAATTATTCTAATTTATAGCTTTACTTACTATGTAATTTGTGGCTATTTGGATTGCGTGTTTGCATGTGTGTTTCTTGGCCTCACTGAGTATTGGCTCATCCCATTAGTTTGTTTTCCTTAACAGGAACCCGATTGGAAGGAGTTAAGCAAATGCCGACTTGAGGCACTTTTATTTTAGTGTTTTGATTGTAATCGACTAGACCCTCTTGGATGTTGTATATCTTGGGGAAAGTGATTGTAAATTTGAAATTATGATGTAAGACTGGATATTTATGTATGAAAATGATTTCGTACCTTTATTCCGCCTTTCGTTGTTAGTATTAGACTAGATTTGAATTGGATTTGTTTCGAGTCCTGGCGAGAGTTGGGCAGGCGTCCCGCGGATACCCTTTTGTTCGTCTTAGGGAGAAGTGGGGGCGTCACAGCTGCACTATTGAAGTAATTTTCTCACACAAGAAAAGCTTTTATGAAATTTACACAACTAAGAGTACAAATCTTTTTTGAAGAGTATTTTTCCACTAAAATTACTCTTGATATGATGTAATCTCAATGTACAAAGTTGTCTTGAAGTGGTTGACTTTGTTCTATTTATATGAGACCAAAAAGTTCTTCAATTAATGCTTCCAACGGATAGAAGGCAGCTGAAGAATCAACTAGCCGTTGGTAATGTCGGACGTCCGGTGGACATATTTCTTGCGTCCGAACGCAGGCAGTGAGCTCAAGAAAATTTCTTGAATTATTTCGGACGTCCGGTATCTTTAGTGTATGCGTCCGAAGGTAGGGAGTGAAACTAAGAATTCTTCTTCAATTCTTTTCGGACGTCCGGTGCTTCCAAAGCTTTTCGTCCGAAGTGTCGCAATATTTGTCGGGCGTTCGGTGCTCTGATGATGTGCGTCCGATCGAAGTCAGTGAGTTTAGAAGGAATAACTTAATATCTTCGGACGTTCGAGAGTGGAGTTTTTCATGCGTCCGAAGTTGCGAAATGATTGTTGGACGTCCGATCCAGTCTTTTTGTGCGTCCGACAGCCGCTTTAGTATTCTTTGTGCTTAATCTTTGAACCTGTTTTGCTCCATTTCTGAAAGGTCTATTAAGAAAATATTAGTAACATCCATTTGTTTTGTAATCATCAAAAGCTATGGACTGAGATAAACAATCTCCCCCTTTTTGATGACGACAAAACAATGGATGGAGGAAAAAATAATTGAGGCAAAAACTCCCCCTCAGAATAATTTCCTCTCACGTATAGATCACTGGACACTCCCTCTCAGAATGACTTCCCTTCACGTATAGATTACACTTATCACCAGATTGCATATCCATTTCTCCCCCTTTTTGTCATCATTAGATCAACCAGAAACCAGTATCCAACAACCAAAAACCCATTATCATCAATATTATCAGCAATTATCAACAACCAGAAACTCGAAACCCAACAGTGATATCAGCAATTATCACTGTCAGCAGTCAAGATCATCAACATTATGAATATCATCAATATAGGCAGTCAATATCAGAAATCAGAGACCAAACTGAATTAAGAGTTAACCAAATAAAGGATAATCCACAAAAGCAACATCATTCAGAATATAAAGATGGTCAAATAGTTTTACAAACCAACAGAGAAAAGGAAATAGAATCCTTAATACATAACACATGAAATGTTTAAAATGCAAAAGATACAAAAGTCTATTATGAACTACCATCCGAATCATGAAGTGCAATTGCCTAGAAGTGCCTAAATGGTGATTTTGGACGATCTAGGCCTCCTCCTTGCTAGGCGAAACTGAGCAGGATCCACTTCTTCCTCTTCAGTTTCCTCTTCAGTTGCTGGAGCCTTTCCCTTGTCTTGTGGCTGAGAACTGGAGGCACGAAACTCTGGAGTAGGCTCAGTTCTAGGTTCCTTTTGGTGTACATTCTCATTGTCTTGAGGAACAGGAGGCACAAGCAAATTCTTTTTGTCAATGAAGGTGGCTTGTTGGTCGGGTGACATGGTCATTATCAGACCATCTTCAAGGAGTAAGATGTGTTGTTTGAGGTCCTCAAGCAAAGAAATGACCTCACAGTTAGATGAAGAGGGTTTAGTGGCTGACCTTCTAGAATGGATGGTAAAGGGTGAGACATACATGGACTGATCTCAAGGAGTTCTAGGGGAGACAAGTGTTTCATAAAGATTCTTTCTCCTAGACTCCAAAACAGTTTCGTAGTAGCACCATTTACCATAAAAAAACTTCAGAATTTTTCTTTCAAAATATGCCTTTGAAAAGACAGTGGATGTACTTTCTTTTGGTGATTTGCCAGTGAAGGGAATTTTGAAGTGAGCAAAGATTGGGGTCAGAAATTTTTCATAGAAAAGTTTTCTACGGCTATCAGTGCTGATTTTGAGTAAGAATTTGCACAGGACAAAGCCGAAGTCAATTAGAATTTTTTCAAGAAAACAGTAAAACAAGTAAATCTCCATTTTGTTGGCATTTGTCCTATGACCATCAGTAGGAACCAACAGATTTGAAATTATGGAGAAGATGATCAAATTTTGAGGATTGAGATCCTCCAATCTTGCCTCAGCAGGATTATTAAAATGTGTTTGAAAATAAATCATCAGTTTTGCAACATGAAAATGATGATAGGCAGAAAGAAATTCGTCATATGAGAAAAAGTTTGTAATTTTTCCTTTAAAACCATCTTCAATTTTGGTTTTCAGAACAGTGTTGACAATGTCAGGGTTTAACTCTATATCAACAGAATTGACACGTGAAACTAGATCAGTGTGTGATTTACCCTTCCTAAAATTGGCAAAGAATTGATAAAGCATGTCAGGGTAATAAGTGTTGGGCATAGTCAGAATATGAGTCCACTTTTGGAAAGCAAAAGGTTCAAGAACAGGCTCAAGGTCAAGCTTACTGAATTCAGAAGGGAGAATGGTTCTTTGAGTGATGAAGCCCTTCTGTGAAATCCATTCAAACCTCTCCCTGTTATCATCATCAATGAACTTTGGTAGTGGGGTAGGTTCCTCTGCAATCTGAGTCTCAGGTTGCTCCCTGGCAGTTCGTTTCCTCTTTCCACTTCGTGGAGCATCATGTACATCGGTCTGTCCACCAGACCTTGTTCTTGGTGACTTTCTGGTGGAAGTCTCAGTGGCTTGCTGATTCTCAGCATTTTGGTCAGCAGTCTGCTGTTCCTCAATTTGCTCAATAGAAAGATCAGCAGTTTGTCTTTCCTTAGTTTAAGCAGTCCCCTTCTTTTTAGCAGACCGTTTCCCCTTTTTACTATGAGGTTCAGTCCCTTTCTTGGGTGATTTCGTGACGGATGCATCAACATTAGTAGGCTGCTCCAGTTCCTCTTCACTATCACTGACAGGAGGCAATGTAGTTTGCTTAGCGGAAGTAGTTTTCCGTTTCTCTGAATGTTTCTTTTGGGCCGAACCTTTCCCTTTTCCACCATGTTTTTTTGTTCCTCTCTTTGGAGATTTGGTGGTGGATGGCTCAACAATGTCAACGTCTTCATCCCTCAACTTGAACCTTGTGGTGTGTCCGGCACTGACAGACCCTCCTCTAACTCTTACCATGATGAGATGCAGGATGTTTATGTTGCAGAGTACGATGCAGATTTGTATGAGAGAAACTTAGAGTGAGAATGGACTACAACAAATGCATGACTCGTCCAAAGAGAGTAAATTTTGAGTGGTTAGGGTTACGGGTGAGAATTGGAATTTATGGAGTAGTTGGCAGTTAGAGAAAGTTGTGAGGGGTAATGAACGGGCAAAAGGAATGTAATGGTGTTGGACAAAACAATTTCTCGAAAGTTGTTCAGAAGAAAGATGAATTTTGATTTTGAAATTGGGAGAAGATGAAGAGTTGCGTCTGAGACAACGGTAGGAAAAATGAACTAATTGAAGGAATGGACTGTCTTATAAGACGCAATTTTTAAGTGTCGGACGGCCGAACGAGGTAAAGCGTCCGACACAACCATCCAAAACAGAACTTTCTGGAAAAGTGATCAAGAACACTGTCGGACGTCCGTTCTAACGCATTGGATGTCCGATAAAGAGTGACTAGAGAATTTTTAGAATATTTTTTCTGAAACGCCCAATTTTGTTCTCAAAAACACAAATTGATCTAGTGGTAAGGCTTTTGTGAGAATATCAGCAATTTGATCTTTTGAGCAGATATATTGAACACGAATTTCACTCTTTTGGACAAGATCACAAATGAAATGATGTTTTATGTGTATATGCTTTGTCCTAAAATGTTGATTAGGATTTTTTGTCAAATTTATGGCACTAGTGTTATCACAATACATAGGCACACAGTCATACATTAATCCAAAATCATTCAATGTGTTTTTCATCCACAATAATTGAGCACAACAAACTCCGGCGGTAATATATTCCGCTTCGGCAGTAGACAAGGAAATAGCATTTTGTTTCTTACTAAACCAAGACACTAACCAATTACCAAGAAAGTGACATGTTCCAGTTGTACTTTTTCTATCTATCCTACAACCGCCAAAATCAGCATCTGAAAAATCATATAAAGGGAACTCATGACATTTAGGATACCAAAGACTGTAATTCAAGATTCCTTTTAGATATCTAAGAATTGTTTTCACTGCATTTAAGTGAGATTCTTTTGGACAAGATTGAAAACGGACACACAAGCAAATAGCAAACACAATATCAAGTCTACTTGCAGTTAAGTAAAGCAAACTACCAATCATACCTCTATACTTCTTTTCATCAACTTCTATACGTTCTTCATCCTTGTCAAGCTTGGTAGATGTGCACATAGGTGTTCCAACTTGCTTTGAATCTTCCATTCCATATCTTTTGAGCAGCTCCTTGGTGTATTTAGCTTGATTAATGAATGCTACTTCTCGGGTTTGAATCACTTGGAGCCCAAGGAAGAAATTTAATTCTCCCATCATACTCATCTCAAACTCTTTTTGCATAATTGTGGAAAAATCCTTGCACAAGCCCTCATTAGTAGCACCAAATATAATATCATCCACATATATTTGCACAATTAAAAGATCACTTGAACTTTGTTTAGTGAAAATAGTGGTATCTACAATGCATTTTTTAAAACCATTTTCAACCAAAAAACCACTTAAACGTTCATACCATACTCTTGGAACTTATTTTAATCCTTACAAAGCTTTTGAGAGTTTGAACACATGATTCGGATAAATTTCATTTTCAAAACCGGGAGGTTGGTCAACATATACTTCTTGATCAATAAAACCATTTAAGAAAGCACTTTTAACATCCATTTGAAATAGTTTGAAATTCTTGAAACATGCAAAGCCCAAAAATATTCTAATTGATACTAGTCTGGCTACGGGTGCAAATGTTTCATCAAAATCTATTCCTTCTTCTTGAGCATACCCCTTCGCTACAAGTCTAGCCTTATTCCTTACTACTTCACCTTTGTCATTCATTTTGTTTCTAAATACCCATTTTGTGCCAATGATAGGATGATCTTGAGGTCTTTCAACTAATGTCCAAATCTTGTTCCTTTCAAATTGATTTAGTTCCTCTTCCATAGCTAAAATCCAGTTTTCATCTTTCAAGACATCAACAACATTTTTGGGTTCAAAGTGTGAGACTAATGCAAAATTATCCATCAATTGTTTAGAGGAGGAACGAGTTCTGACCTTCTCGGATGGATCACCAATTATGAGCTCCTTAGGATGGTTTTGAACAAATTTTCAAACTCTTGGAAGATCGTTAGGTGTGCCAACATCCCTGTCATTATCTTCCAGTGCTGGACTAACTTGAGAACCATCTTCCTTTGAATCATTTTCTGGTGAAGCACTGTCTTGATCATTAATTGTGACCTTCTTTAGTTCTTCTTGAACACCTGCATCATCATCTTCACCACAACTTTTGGAAATATCACCAATAGATTCATCAAAAGTGACATGTATAGCTTCCTCTATAACGAGAGTCCTTCGATTATAGATTCTAAAACCTCTTTTATTTTCACAATAACCCAAGAAGATTCCTTCATCAGATTTTTTATCAAACTTTTCAAGATGTTCCTTGATGTTTAAAATGAAGCATTTGCAACCAAAAACTTTGAAGTATCCAACAATAGACTTTTTATCAAACATTAACTCATAAGAGATTTTGTTTAAAATTGGTCTCAAGAGAACTCTATTCATAGTATAACAAGCTGTATTTATGGCTTCAACCCAAAAATATTTTGGCAAATTGCATTCACTTAACATAGTTCTTGCTGCCTCTTGAAGAGTTCTATTCTTTCTTTCAACAACTCCATTTTATTGGGGAGTTCTTGCAATTGAAAATTCATGCGTAATTCCATTGTTATCACAAAATTCTGGAAAGCCACAAAAACGAAATTCTGAACCATTGTCACTTCTGATGTTGATGATTTTCAACCCAATCAGATTTTGAACTTTTGCAAATAATGAAACAAAGTTTTTGAAGGCATCATCTTTGTGTGTAAGAAATATCACCCAAGTGTATCTAGAATAATCGTCAACAACAACAAAACAATATCTTTTGCCACCTAAACTAACTATTTGTGTAGGACCAAATAAATCAAGATGTAAAAGTTCCAAAGGTTTTGTGGTAGAAACACATCTCTTGGGTTTAAAAGAAACTTTGACTTGTTTTCCAAATTGACAAGCATCACAGATTTTTTCCTTTTCAAACTTAATTTTTGGCAGACCTCTAACTAGTTCCTTTTTGGAAATCTCTTTTAGCAAATCCATGTTGAAATGACAAAGTCTTCTATGCCATAACCAAGGGTCTTCATTTGCTACTTTAAGACATTTAAAGCTGAAAAAATCAACATTTTCAAGAACAACTACATAAATGTCATTCACTCTTTTTTCTTTGAAAATAATGTTGAACTTTGAATCAAGAACAAGACATTCATGTTTTTTAAATAGCACAAACAGATTTCTATCACACAATTAACTAACACTTAACAAATTATAACTCAAATTAACAGATGTACTTTGCTTTTAATTGATTTCATGACTTATATGTATATTTAAACTTCGTCCCACACCTTTAGATTAATGGCGAGACATGAACGGCAGTAGACATGGTCAAGATTGTATTTGAGAATATAGACCATCCCGAGATTTGGAGGCGACCAGGGATCGAGACCAAATTGAGAATTTAGTGTTGAAATGGGACCCAATATTTGATTGCCAAATTGATATATTAAAGTTGTGAGATTTAGGTTAGTGAAAGGGAATATTTGATAGATTTAATGAGCCTAATGGTTAAGGGACCGGATATCGTATTTGGAATGGAAGTTTGAGACTATATATATATATATATAGACCATCGAAATTTGAACGATGTGACTATTAAGAACAAATGTTCCGTCACCTCACATAAACGAGAATTTTGATCAATGGCAAGGGGCCGTGGTACTATTCAAGTTGAATTTAAAGCAAAGCTATTATTAGTTGAGGATCCTAGAAACTAATGTGTTTAAAACCACTCCCAATTCAAGATGACGACACTTTGAAATTTCAATTACGCCCTTTGGATTGACTAAGGCACTAGCAGCAATTATAGCTTTACTGCATCGGGGTTTTAAATCGTATTTGGATTAATCTGTGGTGACATTTATTGTTGATAAAAACACCTGATGATAGTTTTACAAACCTTGAGAGAGCGTCAGCTTTCGTTAAGTTCGATAAATGTAAATTCGATTGAAAGAAGTAGCCTTTCTAGGTTGTGCAGTATCTAAGGAAGGAATTGTTATCGACTCAGCTAAACTGGATGCTGTTTAAGAGGAAAAATTTGGAGTACTTAGAATTAGCCGAATATTACCTTTGGTTTATGAAGAACTTTCCTAAGAGTGCAAGACCAGGCAAGTTATTTGGGATTATAAATGTGAAGAAGGATTTTAAAAGTGAAAAGTGTTTAACCGGTGCACCTATGTTAGCCTTACCGAGCGGAGGAGGTAGTTTGTGATTTATACAAATGCTTCAAAGGATGGTTTAGAATGTATATTTAATAATACATGATGAGGTGATTGTATATGTCTCTAAAAAGTTAAAATATCACGAGAGAAAGTAGCCAACTCATGATTTGGAGTTAGTGGCTATAATAATTGCATTAAAGAAGTGAAGACATTACCTATTTGAGGTAGACATGAAGTGGATTAAGCTGCCATATGACTTGGACGTTAAAATGCCTATTGGGGGAAAAACAAGATTTGATAGCTAGTTGAATGGATAGGAATTGTAAAGTATAAGTTGGAAAACGTAAGGTAGTGATTGATCTGATAGGCTTAACCATGAAGGGAATAACCTTGTCCTAAGTGTGAATTTTGAGGGCGAAATTCTTTTTAATGAGGGGAGGATGTGAGGACTCGAAAAATTTTTTGTTTTAAATTACTATTTCGAGTTTATTTAAATATTTAAATGCCCGTTTACTCCGAATATTATTTTCTAACCTCTTTAGACCTAATTACATGGATCTATAGCTTAGTTATAATTTTAGGTGACTTGTTTCAAAATTTAATTTTTGAAAGCTCGTTAAGTGTGAATAGTGAATGCGCGTTTGGAAATAATAATCGATTCGAGAATACAATAAACTTGAAAAATTGGAGACTTGTACAATAGTCCTAAAGTGGTTATTTTAAGTTTAAATACTCAAGTGATAGTTAGTTATACTATCGTTATAAGAATTTCTTAGAAATGTCGCCTTATCGCGCACAAGTTGGAAGTTCGCGTTTTCGCGCGCGCGACTAATTTGAGAATTTTAGAAATTACTTCTAGACTATTAAGAGTGAATCATATTAGTATGAATATAAGTGCACTAGAGGTTTAGTGCACAAGTGAAACGAACTCGAGAGGAATCGAGCACGAAACGCGCGCGTATGCGCGGGGAGAGAGAGTTGACTTTTGGGGCAATTTTAGCCATTCATTTTAGCTTCTTAAGGAAGCTTCATTACAACACAAAACCCTCTCTCTCATGCACAAGAATAGCCAGCCAAGGAGAAGAAAAACAACTCCAAAGTTCATCAAATTTTCTCTTCATTTCACCTCCAAACTTCCACCAAATCACACCAAAATTTAACTACACTTTGCTAAACACTTGGTGATCATCTTGAGCTACAAAAAGGGGCTTCTTTCCACAATTTTCTTGGGCACTTTTGGACCGAAATTTTCTGCTTGAATCATCAACTAAGGTAAACAACGATCAACCTTGAAAATCTTGGTTTATGGAAGTAGTCTTGCACTTATAAGTTCATATGATCATGTGGGTAGCTTGATTTATGTTGGAAATTGTTGTGTGGGCTCTATGAATTCCAACTATGACTTGTTGGACTGATTTGTGGTGTTTTAATGTTGTTAATCTTGGATTAGAGGTTAAACTAGTGGAAATAGGTTGTATTGCTAAAGGAAAGTTCAAAGGTAGTGAAGGAGGAAATTTTCCGATTCTGCCCTTGCGTTGTCCGTGACCCTTAGAGCAGCTTTTTGTGGTTTTAATGGCTTGGTTGTGATGTATATATGTTGTATGAGATGTGTAGAAAGTTTCATCAAAAAATTCCATGATTTGGTTGGCCAAAATGTTGAGTTTTCGTAAGACAGTAAAACTGGAAAAATTTCCCGTCACTGCTCTGGCAGTGTTCTTGTTTTGGCTATAACTTTTTGCTTCGATGTCAAAATCGAGTGCCGTGTGTGGCACTGGAAACTAGACATTCCCATATTTCCAACAGTATAAAACTCACATTGTGATTCCACCTGAGTGATCCGTACCAACCATTTGAACCTGACTGTCCTATTTCACCTTTTCACAGAGAGCCCAGTTTTGAGCAGAAAATTGATGCTCAAATATGAGCCCGTTGTAGACCTATTTTGAAAACGATTTCTTCTAAGAAATTGTAACCTTATGAATCTAGTTTTCAATGCCACTGACCACGCTCAATTCCGAGTTGAATTGAGTGAGTTGTGGCCGAAGTTAGAAACTGACTCTGGGATTAAAAACCCTCATTTTGGACTGATTTGTGACCACTCTGATTTGGGACTTAATATTTCGAAATTCTTGGTGTTATTCACCTACCAAATGCATCTTAGATGTCTCTTAGACCTTTTCTTCATAAATTAATGATGTTTTAGGAATTTCATTGGCCAAATGTTTGGAAAAGGGGAAAAACAAGAGGACAAGGCAGATTGCCTTGGAAATTTTAGAAAGTTTAGAGGTTTTGTTAACTAGCTTCCCGAATGAATGTTTTCATGAAATTTGATAGAGGGATAGCTCTCATATGATAGTATAATACTACCAAATTTGGTACCATTTCGAGTCCGTCTCAATGCCCAACTAGAGTCACAAAGTTCCAGCTTTAAATCTAGAAATTTGTCCAGTGAGCTTCGTTTTTGTACCAACTTTGGGCTACTATATCTTGGTGCTCAAAACTCCGGTTCTTGTTTCATTTATTGATTTTTAAACCTTGCTTGCAACTCTAATTGAGTTCCAAATTCCAGAGGCTATATCGAATTCTGTGATTTTTACCGAATTTTCAAAGTTAGCCGAAAACCAGCCCGAAACTGTCTTAGTAAGCTTAAGGCAGCAACTTTGAGTTTAGTTTTGGATATCTTCCATTCAGAATCATAGAAAAGTGTCTTCTAAGAACTTTTAGTAATTTGGAAGAAGTTTCCAACGGTACCAAGTTTTCCAATTTTGGACTTGTAAGAAGTGAGATACGATATTTCAAAGATCTCATATCAAATCTGAAAATTTCGAAACTTAAGGAAATGGAATTTTTCGAATTCTCCTTTTCCCCTCGATATCACTTGAACGTTTTACACTTGATTTCAAAGGTGAAAACTCGATTTCTCTAGTGCTTTAAAATCTCGCCTTTGAGTCTCGATTTACGAATAAATTGAGCTCATTTTCATGAGAATTTCCTTAGATTGTACAAGTGTGCAGTCTTTCTTAATAATTGGGGATTTTGAATGATAGTATGTAATAAATGCCGTTGTTTGCTCAGGCATTCAAGAGGACCTTCGAGAGGACCTCACATCGGACGCCTAAGAGTTTAAATCGCACCACTTACTCTCCTTGTGATTAGGTGAGTGTCAAGTGCATGTCTACTTGAACTCCTATGAACTTGATGCATGCTTACTTGTTATCCATGACTTAAGATTTTGAAAATGGAGTCGAGTGTGTACTTTATCGCACTCGCTCTCTCATTTGAAATGAATAACTCATGCCTGAAATGCTGAAATATATCAAATGCTTGAATTACCAAATGCTTGGAAATATCAAATGTTTGAATGATCTGAATTATATGTTATGGCTGCATAAGTCGATGGAGTGAATCTTCTCGACACCCAAATGTTACATGGGGGACGCCCAAACTCATAAGCCGACCTTGGGACTCGAGCCGGCATGGGCTTGGTCGGGAATCTCGGTGAGCCATGAGAATTACATGATAAGCTTGACCTATTGGAGAGGTCTCGCTTGGCATACTCGTAGAGTATCGCCTTACAAATGTCGTTCGGTCCCGGTACGGTGTACGGTGGACGGATGAGAAGTAAGTGGAGATCTACGGATTGGAAATACCGACCCGGTTGACGGAGAGTCAACGCGGGAAGGTATACGAATGACCCTGGCCAAGCAAGTGAAACTTAGCTCCTGAGAGCTACTATATCCTTGAATTGTTTCTGTTTACATATTATTGCTCGAATTACTAATTTCTTGCATATTACTGCTTTATTCGCTAAATGGGATTGTTATTTGGACAATGTACTTGCATGTGTGTTTCTTGGCCTCACGAGCGTTTTGCTCACCCCGTAGATTTGTTTTCCTTAACAGGAATGGATTTGAGGTGGAACTCGGAGAAACCTTTTGATGTACTCTTGTAATTGGATTTCCAATGGAATTGACTAGTTATTGTGGATGTTGTATATTTTGGGAATTGATGTATCTTTTGGGGAACTTATGTAAGAATTGGGAGACTGATGCATTTGTACTCGTGGTGTACTATTGAATATTGGTTATGGAAGCGACTTTCTTTATTAGACTTGTATTATTGGTTATTTATAGTTAAGCTTGAATCGTATTGCCTTGAATCCTGCCGAGAGCTGGGCAGGCGTCCCGCGGATACCCTCTGGTTCGCCTTAGGGAGAAGTGGGGGCGTCACAAAGACAGTTTGTATTTGCAATATAGTAAGCAGTCGAGAAAGGATAGCAAACCAGAATCACTTCCAAACTCCTCTTGAGTTTGGATACGCTTTATAGAACAAGTTTCTTCAAGTTGATCAATTACAACCAATCTTTGTGTACAAAAGAAGGATTACTTCCTCCTTGCCCCAAGTCACACTTGGTCAAGTTAGGAAGTTTTACTATCATTCGGATAACCCTCACAAAGCTACACTATTGAAGTAATTTTCTCACACAAGAAAAGCTTCTATAAAATTTACACAACTAAGAGTACAAATCTTCCTTGAAGAGTATTTTCCCACTAAAATCACACTTGATATGATGTAATCTCAATGTGCAAAGTTGTTTTGAAGTGGTTGACTTTGTTCTATTTATATGAGACCAAAAAGTTCTTCAATTAATGCTTCCAACGGATAGAAGGTAGCTGAAGAGTCAACTAGCCATTGGTAGTATCGGACGTCCGGTGGACCTATTTCTTGCGTCCGAACGCAGGCAGTAAATTCAAGAAAATTTCTTGAATTATTTCAGACGTCCGGTACCTTTAGTGTATGCGTCCGAAGGTAGGGAGTGAAACTGAGAATTCTTCTTCAATTCTTTTCGGACGTTCGGTGCCTCCAAAGCTTTGTGTTCGAAGTGTCGCAATGTTTGTCGGACGTCCAGTGCTCTGATGATGTGCGTGCGATCGAAGTCAGTGAGCTTAGAAGGAATAACTTAATATCTTCAGACGTCCGAGCGTGGAGTTCTTCATGCGTCCGAAGTTGCGCAATGATTGTCGGACGTCCGATCCAGTCTTTTTGTGCGTCCGACAGCCACTTCAGTATTCTTTGTGCTTAGTCTTTGAACCTATTTTGCTCCATTTCTGAAAAGGTCTATTAAGAAAATATTAGTAACATCTATTTGTTTTGTAATCATTAAAAGTTACGAACTGAGATAAACAGAGGACTTACTTGCTCAATTACTCACTTTTTGACTTGGTGAGTGTCAAGTGTATGAAGTGTTGCTACGTGCTTAATTGTTCTCATTAATTGAGTGTTTTGAAAGTATTGAGTCGAGTGTGTATTTTATCGCACTCGTTCTCTCTTAAGTGAATTATATTTGAATCGTATGAAGTGAATTGCTAACTGAATTAAGTGAAGTGTTGTAATAGTGAATTATGCTATGGTTGCATATGTCGATTGGAGTGACTCTCATCGACTTAAATTTATAATAGTGGGAGACGTCCAAACTCATCGGGCGACCTTGCAACTCGAGCCGGCATGGGCTTGGTCGTGAAGTTTGGTGAGCCATAAGAAAAATTTATAAGTTTGATCTATTGGAGAGATCTCGCTTGGCATAATCGAGTAGTATCTCCTTATATAAAAGAAGTGCGGGCCCGGAGCAGGGGGTGTAACGGTGAATGGGGAAGAGTAAGTGAAGTTCTACGGATTTAATATCCATCCGGTTAACGGAGTGTCATCGCGGGGAAGTATTTGATTGAGTTTTAGCGAAACAAATGGAATGTAGCTCCTGAGAGCTCCCGTATCCTTATCAAGTGTGTTTTATTGTTAATTGTGAACTACTTGAATGTTATAACTTTCATTCTCGTGTAAGTGCTATTTTTATTTGAACTATGTGTTCTGCATGTTTTCTTGGCCTCACTGAACATTAGCTTATCCCATTAGATTTGTTATCCTTAACAGGAGCCGGAATGGAAGGAATTATGGGGAAGCCGACTTGATGCACTTTTAATTAGGGTTTTGAATGTATTTGATTAGATGACTTTTGAAAGTTGTATATTTTGGGGAAAGTGATGTACTTGGTATCTTGAAATATAAGAATTGAATACTTATTAAGGAAGCGACTTTTCTTTATTATTCGGTTATTTATTCTTAAGCTTGAATTGAAATTGTATCGAGTCCTGGCGAGAGTTGGGCAGGCGTCCTGCCGATACCCTTGGGTTCGCCCTTGGGAGAAGTGGGGGCGTCACAGTTGGTATCAGAGCTAATGTTTCAGATCTTTGTAGTGTATAGGTTTGAAGTTTAGGATGCCAGACTATGGGATTGGTTTGAGAATTACGTGACCGCTTGTAGGAATGAAAATTAGAGCCTAGGTTTGAACTAGTGGACAATTAGGAGTCTTGATCTTGTGGAAAATATGTGGGATAGTACGAAATGATCGAACCTAGTTTATTTAGTATACTTGGATCCATCTAAACTTTTAATTTTAGGTGTGAGTTATGGAAGGTAATGGTGGTATTGAACCGTCTCGGGAGCGCCTTCCGGTGATCTGTTATGAAGAAAAGCCTAAGGTAGCTCGTTGGAAACATAACCCAACTCGCCGAATCAGGACTCCATGTGACTGCTAGAGGACTTACTCGTACTTAAATAACGTAGTGTTAGCGGTAATCGATGACCGGAGACGGTTATCCGAGGAGAATAGGGTAATGCGAGAAGATAATCGAGAACTGAGGGCAACTGTGGATGCCCAGACTGTAACGCCCGCAATTCTCCCAAGGGCGAACCCAAGGGTATCCGCGGAACGCCTGCCCAGCTCTCGCCAGGATTCGATATAGTTTCAATTCAAACTTAAGATAAACAACTAAGGAATGACAGTCGAAGTAAGAAAAGTCACTTCCTTAAACAAACTTTCAAGTGTTACAACTCAAGTTCTCAAAAGTACATCACTTTCTCCAAAATACAGTCTCCCAAAAGTCGTCTAATCAATTACATTAATATTCTAATCAAAAGGGCTATCAGGTCGACCTCTCCATAATTCCTTCCATTTCAGCTCCTGTTAAGGAAAACAAAACTAATGGGATGAGTTGACGCTCAGTGAGGCCAAGAAAATCATGCAAGCACGTAATTCAAGTAGCAATAAAACTTGTACAAGAAATAAAGCTATAACATTTAAGTAATTCGTGAATATTCACAAAACAGCTCATTTTCACTTGCTTTGCCAAAATTCAATCTAATACCTCCTCGTGATGACACTCCGTCGCCCGAGTGGGTAATTAAGTCCGTAGAACTTTACTTATTCCATTTATGACTCTGAGTCGACATGAGAAGTACCTCCCATTCGAATCGGTGTGATACTTACTATCGCTCAGTGGTCGATGAGACATCGCTCCAATCGACTTATACTTTGTTTATGGTTCTGAGTCGACATGAGAGGTACCTCCAATCCGAATCGGTTTGGTACTTACTATCGCTCAGTGGTCGATGAGACATCGCTCCAATCGACTTAGAATGGTTTGTGGTTCTGAGACGACATGAGAGGTACCTCCCACCCGAATCGGTGTGGTACTTACTATCGCTCAGAGAACCGATTAATTGTTTAGGGTTTTGAATCTACATGAGAGGTACCTCCCACCCAAATTGGTGTGGTACTTACTATCGCTCAGTGAACCGATTATAGCACTGAGATGGTATGAGAGGCACCTCCCACCCAGATTGGTGTGGTACTTGCATCCGCTCAGGGCTTACGAGTTAGATATGTTTATGAACAATTACCGATCAGATGTATTCAAGTAACAAGTATCGCATGATTAAAAGAAAGAGAGGACGAGGGCGTCTCCACGAGAATACACATAAGTCGAGGAGGTTCACTCCACTCGACATCACAATACAAATATGGTTTGCAATAGCAATACTTCACCTAATTCACATAGCAATTCACTTTACACAATTCGAATATCAATTCACATAGCACAATTCAAGTGTAGCATCACCTAAGGGAGAGCGAGTGCGGTAAAGTACACACTTGTCTCAACAATTCCATAATACTCAATTAACAATTAAAGCATTTGTCAACAATTCATGCACTTGACACTCACCTAGTCAAAATAAGAGAATGGTGCACAATCAAGTATTTAAGTGTCCGCTGTGAGGTTCTCTTGAAGGTCCCCTTGAGTGCCTGAGCAAACAATAGGTATCTATTACACACTATCACTTAGAATTCCCAATTATCAAGAGGGAGATTGTACACTTGTACAATCTAAGAAATATCATGAAAATGAGCCTTAATTGCTCAAAATTCGAGATTCGAAAGTAGTGTTTAATAACACAAGGAAAAACTGATTTCCTTCGTGAAAACAAGTCCAAAATGGTCAACTAGTATTGAAGGATAGGGAAGAGTCTCCAAAACTCAATTCCCGTCAAGTTTAAAAATTTCAGATTTGAGGTACGTTCTTGGAAAAATCATATCTCACTCTTTGTAGGTCCAAAATTGAAAACCTTGGTATCGTTGGAAACTAATTCCAAAGTATTAAAAGTTCCTAGAAGGCACTTTTCCATGATTCAAAACGGACGACACTCAAAATTTGGCTTCAAGTTGCTGATTCGGACTCCCAAGACAGATTCGGGGTTGGTTTTTGGCGAATTTCGGAAATTCGGCAAAATTTACAGAATGCGAACTAGTTTCTCAAATTTGAAACTCAATTAGAGTTATAATCAAAGTTTAAAAAAAAATAAACAAAACAAGAATCAGAGTTTTAAGCGCCAAGATATAGCAGCTCAAAGTTGGTTGAAAATGAAGACCATTAGGCAATTTTCCAGATTTGAGTCACAAACTTTGGGACTCTAGTTGGCATCGAAATAGACTTGGAATGGCACCAAATTTGATATGATTACACTACCATATAAGGGCTACTCCTCTGTCAGATTTCATGCAAAAATTCGTACGGAAAGTCAGTTAACAAGACCACTAAAGCTCCAAGAATTTCCAAGGCAATTCTGCCTTAGGCTTTCATTTTCCTTTTTTCGAACCTTTGGCCAATGAAATCATCTCAAACATGGTTCATTTATGAAGCAAAGGTCCAAGAAACATTCAAGATACATTTGGTAGGTGATTAACTGTGATGCCCCCACTTCTCCCTAAGGCGAACCAGAGGGTATCCGCGGGACGCCTGCCCAGCTCTCGCCAGGACTCAAGGCAATACGATTCAAGCTTAACTATAAATAACCAATAATACAAGTCTAATAAAGAAATTCGCTTCCATAACCAATATTCAATAGTACACCACGAGTACAAAATGCATCAGTCGTCCAAATCTTACATTAGATTCCCAAAAATTACATCAACCCAAATTATACAATAACCGAGAGTCTAGCCAGGTACATCGAAAAACCCTAATACAAAAGTACATTCAAAAGGGATTTCTCCGAGGTTCACTTCCGATCCATTCCTGTTAAGGAAAACAAATCTACAGGGTGAGCAAAACGCTCGTGAGGCCAAGAACACACATGCAAGCACATAGTCCAAATAACATGCCCAAATAATAGGTCAATTGATAAAGTGCGAGGAATAAACAATTTCAATGAAATGTAAACAGAAACAATTCAAGGATATGGTAGCTCTCAGGAGCTAAGTTCCACTTGCTTTGCCAAGGTCATTCGTATACCTTCCCGCGATGACTCTCCGTCAACCGGGTCGGTATTTCAAATCCGTAGATCTCCACTTACTTCTCATCAGTCCACCGTACACCGCACCGGGCCCGAACGACATTTGTAAGGCGATACTCCACGAGTATGCCAAGCGAGACCTCTCCAATAGGTCAAGCTTATCATGTAATTCTCATGGCTCACCGAGGTTCCCGACCAAGCCCATGCCGGCTCGAGTCCCAAGGTCGGCCTATGAGTTTGGGCGTCCCCCATGTAACATTTGGGTGTCGAGGAGATTCACTCCAGCGACGTATGCAGCCATAGCATATAAATTCAGATCATTCAAACATTTGATATTTCCAAGCATTTGGTAATTCAAGCATTTGATATATTTCAGCATTTCAGGCATGAGTTATTCATTTCAAATGAGAACGAGTGCGATAAAGTACACACTTGGCTCCATTTTCAAAATCCCAAGTTATGGATAACAAATAAGCATGTATTAAGTTCACAGGAGTTCAAGTAGTCATGCACTTGACACTCACCAAGTAAACAAAAGGAATGTCACTCGAGGTTCAAGCGTTCACCGTGGGATCCTCTTGAAGGTCCTCGTGAGTGCCTCAGAAAATAATAATAATCTATCACTCATAAACCCCAATTATCAAGGAAGATTGTATACTTGTACAATCTAAGGAAAATTCTCATGAAAATGAGCCCTATTTATTCGAAAATCGAGGCTCAAAGGCGGGGTTTTAAAGCACAAAAGAAATCGAGTTTTCACCTTTGAAATCAAGTGTAAAATGTTCAAGTGATACCGAGGGGAAAAGGAGAATTCGAAAAACTCCATTTCCTTAAGTTTCGAAAATTTCAGATTTGATACGAGATCTTTGAAAAATCGTATCTCACTCATTTCAAGTCCAAAATTAGAAAACTTAGTACCGTTGGAAACTACTTCCAAAGTACTAAAAGTTCCTAGAAGATACTTTTCCATGATTCCAAATGGAAGATATTCAAAACTCAGCTCAAAGTTGCTGCTTAAGCCTACTAAGACAGTTTTGGGTTGGTTTTCGGCTAACTTTGAAAATTCGGAAA
Source organism: Coffea humblotiana (assembly GCA_023065735.1). Lineage (NCBI taxonomy): Eukaryota > Viridiplantae > Streptophyta > Magnoliopsida > Gentianales > Rubiaceae > Coffea > Coffea humblotiana. Next base: position 16,765 of record JACYVW010000052.1, on the reverse strand, counting down.
AAATCACAGTATTCGATCTAGCCTCTGAAATTTGGTACTAAATTAGGGTTACAAACAAGGTTTAAAACACAACAAACAAAACAAGAATCGGAGTTTTGAGCACCAAGTTATAGTAGTTCAAAGTCGGTGCAAAAACGAAGTTCACTGGACAAATTCCAGATTTGAAACTTAAAATTTGGGACTTTAGTTGGGCATCGAAACGGACTCAGAATGACACCAAATTTGGCATTATTATACTAGCATATAAGGGATATTCCTCTGTCAAATTTCATAGAAAAATTCATTCAGGAAGTTAGTTAATAAAGCCACTAAAGTTTCTAAAATTTCCAAGGCAATCTGCCTTGCATTTGGTTCTTCCCTTTTCCAAACATTTGGCCAATGAAATTTTCTCAAACATAGTTCATTTTTGAAGACAAAGTCTACTAAACATCCAAGATGCATTTGATAGGTGATTAACACCAAAAATTTCGAAACAACAAGTCCCAATAAAGATTAAGGCATTTGCTAGCCAAAAAGAGGGTTTTTAATCCCTGAGTCAGTTTCGAACTTCGGCCACAACTCACTCAATTCAACTTGGAATTGAGCATGGTTGATGGCATTGAAAACTAGATTCATAAAGCTACAATGTATTAGAAAGGAATCATTTTCAAAATCTGTCCACAACTAGCTCATATTTGAGCATCAATTCGCTGCTCAAAACAGGGCTTTCTGTGCAGACGAGAAACAGGACAGTCAACTTTACAAGGTCGGTACGGATAACTCAGGTGGAATCAGAATGTACATTTTATACCGTTGGAAGGCTGGGAATGTCTAGTTTCCATTACCATAAACGGTACTTCAATTTCGAAGTCTGAGAAAAATGTTATAGCCAAAACAAAAAATACTGCCAGAGCAGTGACGGGAAATTTTTCCAGTTTTGCTGATCTTCGAAAACTCATCATTTGGACAACCAAATCATGGAATTGTTTGATGAAACTTTCTAAACATCTCACACAACATATATACATCATAAGCAAGTCATTAGAACCACAAAAATTTGCCCTAAGGGCCACGGACATCACAGGGGCAGAAACGGAAAAAATTCTCCCCTTCACCTCCTTTGAGCTATCCTTCATAAACTCACTTATTTCTACTAATTTAAGCACTAAACCAACATTAATAACATCAAAACTCATCAAATCAGTCCATCAAACCATAGTGGGAGTTCATAGAGCCCACACAACAATTTCCAACATAAACAAATCTACCCACATGATTATATGAACTTATAAGTGCAAGACTACTTTCATAAACCAAGATTTGCAAGGTTGATCGTTGTTACCTCTCTTGATGAACAAAGCAGAAATTTTCGGCCTCTTGAAGCTCAACAAAACCGTGGAAAGCAAGCCCTTTTCCTAGCTTGATGTAATCTTCAAGTTATTTGCAAGATGGGTTGAAAGTTTGAAGTGATTTTGTGAAGGAATGAAGCAAGAAATTGGAGAGCTTTTGATCCTTCTTGCTCCTAGTGTTGCACGGCTGTTTTGAGGAGAAAAGAAAGAGTGTTTTGCTGATAATGAAGCTTCTTGAGGAAGCTTTAAAATATGTGGCCAAAAGTGGTTCAAAAGTCAACCCTTCACTAGTGCGCGTACGCGCGCGTTTCGTACTCGATTCCTCTCGAGTTTGTTTCACTTGTGCATTATACCTCTAATGCACTTACTTTAATACTAATATTATTCACTCTTAATAGTCTATCAATAATTTCTAGAATCCTCCAATTAGTCGCGCGCGCGAAAACGCGAACTTCCAACTTGTGCACAATAACGCGAAATCTCTAAGAAATTCTTATAACGATAGTATAACTAACTATCACTTGAGTATTTAAACTTAAAAATAACCATTTTAAGACTAATGTACAAGTCTCCAATTTTCCAAGCTTATTGTATCTGTAGACACCAAATTTTTAATTAATTTATTTATTAATCTCATGATTTTTTTTAGACATTTTTTTAGCATTTTAGATGTCAAATTTTTTATTTAGCTTTATTCATTATTATTTTTATTGATTAAATGATAATTATTATTCATTTTTTCTCATTAGTCTCTTAATTCTTATTTTAAGACATTTTTAGCATTAAAATTTCAGAAAAAGAAAATTTTCAATCATTTTGGATTCAATTTGAAAATATATAATTGACATTTAAAAGTTTTCAATTTGTTTTTAACTTTGTTTGATTTTTGAAGAAAAAAAAAAGTAAAAACAAAAATGACAAAAATAATAAGGAAAATGTGTGAATAGGTGGAAGCTTGCATGTGGGACAAATGTCCCTTTATTTATTTGACAACACAACACCTAGAAGGTGAGGTGTCTGGACACTTGGTTGGCTTAGGAAATTTTGGGGGAACAAAAATCAAAAGAAAATACAAAAAAAGGGGGGCAAAAAGAAAGGACAGAGATAGAGAGAACAGGGGGAGCTTCGTTGGAGAGCAAAAAAAAAAGAAAAAGAAAAGAACAGAGCAAAGAAGAAAAACAAAGGAAAAGGGGCGGCGGACAGGGGGATTGAAGATCAAGAAAAGGGAAAAATCTGGAAAAATTGGGGAAGGAGCTCCGGGGGACTAAAACAAAAGAGAGAACCAGAGAATAGAAAGAAAACAGAGGGCGGACAAAAAAAAGGAACGGAAAAGAAAGCCAAGGAAAACAGAGGACAAGGATTCGAGAAAAACAAAAAAAAAAAGAGGAGAACGAAAAAAGGGGGAAATCTGAAAAATTGGGAGTGGACTTCGGACAGAAAAACAAGAGAGAGCAAGTCAGAGAGTGATTGAGAAAAGAAGAAAAATCAGAGGGAAGAGGCTTTAACAAAAGGGAAGGAAAATTGAAAAAAACAGAGGAGAAAGGCTTCGGCAAGAAACCAGAGCCAAGGAAAAGCAGAGGAGCAAAGCTGAGGAAGAACGTGAGCTGCCATCACCTCGCCGGACTCCGCCACTGCCGCCCGTGAATTGTCACCGTGAGAGGCCACTGTAAGGTAACCTTTTCCTTTACATTTCAGTCTTCTCAAGAGCATGGCTGCCATGAATTTGTTTGCTGTGACTTTCCTGTTGATTGTTACGGTTCTGGAATATACATGCTTATGTGTTTTGGATTGAAATCCTTTGTGTTTTGACAATTTTGAGGCTAATCACAACTTCAATCGAGTGGGAACCGTTGAAATTTGTTATGCCCGCTTATTGTTCGGTAAAATGCCCAACTGAAAAATCCTGTTTGAAGAACAATTGATTTCTGTTTTGCATGTATTTGGCCAGTCCAATTCTTGTCAGGGCAGAAGTGAGAATTTTGAGAGATTTCGATATTCTTGTTCTTGCGCCTTTCTGTTCTTTTTTTCATATCCTTTCTTTGTATGAACTTGGGCTATGTTGTGAGATTGTGTGAGAGGGGTTTGTGTGAGTCTCATTTTCTTTGGGGAATGGCTAGAGTTGAAGTTGAATGTGCTGGTGTTGTTCCGTCTATGAAGAAAGGCAGAATGGCAGTCTAATGTTGAGCTTTTGTTGCTGGTTCTTGAACCATTCCTTTCCCTTTGCTGCGTTGGGTTTCAGATGATTTCCTTGCCCATGAATCTTGTTGTGTTGTGAATCTTTGATGATTGAATGATGGAAGTAGAGCCCATGAGTTGCATGATATTGTTAGCTTGTTGTTTGCTTCGGGTAGTTGATGAACAAAAAGAAGAGAAAGTTGCAGAAAGAAAGCTTTTCCGTTGAAGTAGAAAGCATCGTTGGGTTGCATGAAAATTTTAAAAAAAAATTATATTTTAACCCCTTAATTTCTGCCTAATTTCACTGTGGCCCAAAACTTGGAAAATCTAGCTAATTTCGCCCTGTTTAAGTCTAATCCTCTTTTTGTATGTTTTATGTGACTTTTTGGGTTGATTAATCTGAGATTTTGTGATATAATTAGGTCCTAACAATTTCTAGTTATCTCTTTATCTTATTGGGGTTAATAAAATTAGATGAGAATTGGATTAGGTTTATTTTAATTGGGTTTTGATGGTGGGTTTTGTCTATTTTTATTTGGTTTTCTTTGTTTATTTTCTGGGTTTGTAATTTGGGCTTGGGGGGTTAAAGCCCATGCATTTTATTGGGTTTGCTTGATAAAAATAATAGACGGGCCCGCTCCTTTTGCCTTGGACCTTCGGTTGGGCTTTGGAAGCTCCGGCCCAAACAAATAGGAAAATGGCCCAGTGATCCATTAAGAAGCCAGAAAATGAATTTTCAAATCAGTCCCTGTGCTTCTAAATAATATGCTAAAGCCCTGAAAACTTTTGACTTCTTTCAATTAGGTCCCTAAACTTTATTTTTCTTTAATTTGGACCCCATATCTTTGTGATAATTATAATTTGACCCCAAAACTTTGTTAATTTTTGTAATTAAGTCCCTGCTCGTTTTAATTTCTTGAATGTAGGTTGTTTACATGATTCAATTGATTCAATTTCATGTTATTTCATTTTTTATGATTATTTGTTAATTAAAGTGATACCTTGACCTTTTCTTTGTTTTTTGGAGGGTAAATAAGAACATTTCCATTTCCTTAGGTCACCAATTCAAGGGAGTTACACTCTACCTTATTTCGATTTTATTTGACCTTATGTGCTCCTATGTGATTCTAAGTGTGCAATTGCATGATTTTTGAATGTTTTATTTTTATTTCATTTAGTCACTTTATTTGTTTCGATTTTGTGTATTTATTTTAATTTAATTTGTAATATTTGGAAGGCAATTAAATGCCAAATTGTAATAATTAGGTTATTATTTTATTTCATTCTTTCCCCCTTTAGATTGTAGTAGGGCCCCCAAGTGTAATAGTTAGGGCTTTATGTGCTTTATTTTGCTTTGTGTGATTTGCATGCTTACGTGCTATGTGTTATCGCTTTGTTAGGGTCTTACATCTAGATATCATGCTTATGTGTTATGTGTTTTATGTGATTTATGTATATATTGTTTTATTATCTTTACATGATTTATTTGATTATAATAAATGTGAGACGTCACCACACTAGTCCAACGTTAGTTGTGGTCCCTCTTTCCGATTCCACACTAGTCAACGCTAGTTGTGGCCCTTGGTTCCGATTTCCCACTAGTCCAACGCTAGTGAGACTCATAGACATGGGCTAGTCCAACGCTAGACCATTAGGAGCCCTTCGCGTTAGATCATGTTTGTGTGAAATCACTACATTTCAGCATGTTTTCTATCTTTTAGGATTTTTTATCATTTTGCATGGCATTTCCCTTATATGTATATCCTTATCCATGTTCCCCTTATATGTATATCCCTTATCCTATATTCCCTTATATATATATTCCTTACCCCTCTGTGTGAGACATGACATTAGACTTGCATTCCATTTAAGAATTAGAACTAGGTTTGTACATTTGCATGATTAGATAAGAGAAAAAACCCTTGAATATGGGATATGGACGAGTTTGGCTTTCTAGCTTTAGCACGCTCGTATTCCCTCTAAAAGGGAAAATTAAGTCACGAGTCTTAGCTCTCCGCACCCGTTATGATGCATTCCTTAGATCATGTGTATTTGTATATTATTATTTTCTTTTCTTTTCTTAGAGTCTCATATTTTTGCACATTCGTGACCTCTTCAAATAATTACTTTTGGGCATCGTAATTAATGCGATTGCACCAATTAAAATTTAAAGAGACATTTGACCCCGATACATTACGTCTAGGGTTTGCATTCATATAGTACGTCCAAATGTGATAAATTTTAGGTTAAAATAAGAAAATCTTTGACTAAATCACGCAACTAGCCTTAGCTAGGTTGAGAGGGTGTCTTGGATTTTTATCCTTGCCTTCCCTCTCTTCAAATGTGACTCTCGAATCTTTTTCTCTGATTTTCGTAGACTTAGGAGTCGTTTAAAAAGGGTTTTCCATAATTTTATTTAAAAAGTTCGTTTTAGGTGACTTGGTACACCTTAACTCAATACCAAGTGGCGACTCCTGTTTTTATTTAAAACCCTTTTTAAACTTTATTTTGGGTCAAAATCGCGAATTTTCAAAGTCCCATTTAGACCCATTTCATTTTCTTTATTTTTCCAAAAAATCAAAATTCACATTTTCAAATCAAAATCAACCAAAAATCCATTTTCTTAAAACTCTTTATTTTTCTTATTTTCAAAAATGGGGCGCGACAGTATCCTCAAATCGATTATTATTTCCAAACGCGCATACACTATTCACACTTAACGAGCTTTCAAAAATTAAATTTTGAATCAAGTCACTTTAAAAATATAACTGGGCTATAGATCCATGTAATTAGGTCTAAAAAGGTTAGAAAATAATATTCGGAGTAAACGGGCAATTGAATATTTAAATAAGCTAGTAATAAGAATTTAAAACAAGTAAATTTGCGGGTTCTCATATGAGTCTAGTATTACTTTCTCAAATCTCCAATAAATTTGCCTCAGCGCGTCTTTTGGAAAGCTATCGACGCGCGAGCGGTATGCACTTAATTAGAACTCATTCACCTTTAATTCCTCAATTAACTTTTCTTAATCTACTATTGATAATTCTTAATTTTCCCCAAGATAATTACACTCTCGAATAGAATATCACCTCAAAACACATGTACTTATTATTTCTCACTTAAACAAATCTCCGAAAATTAAATTTACTAACGGGACGTTTTAAAAACATAAGGAAGACATTGTTCCATATGAATGGATTTAAAATGGTTGAAATAAATTATTTGGAGAAAACAGGTGAATAAACATTTAAATAAATCAATAATATTCGATAAAAATAAGAAATGTTTTTTTTCGAGTCTTCACATTAACACCAAGAGTTTCAAAATAACAAGTCCCAATTCGAAATCAGCCTTGGACTAGCCCAAAACTAGGATTTTCTATCACTGACGCAGGTCTGAAATTAGGCTATAACTCACTCAATTCAACTTGGAATTAAGCATGGTTGGTGGCGGTGGAAACTACACTCATAGGGCTATATGTTCTCAGAAGAAATCGTTTTAAAATTCTATCCATAGCCAGCTCAAATTTAAGCCACAAGTTCCAGCATCTCATTGACTCTCTAGTAGAGCAACGAAACAGGACAGATGACTTTGAACAATTGGTACGGTTCACTCAGGTCGAATCGGGGGTGCATTTTATACCGTTGGAAAACTGAAAGTGTCTAGTTTCAAATGCCACAAACGGCACTCGATTTCGACATCGGAGTAAAGAGGTATGGTCATTTACAATTCGCTGCCAGAGCACCTCTGAACACGTTTTCCAGATTTAGACAAAATTCGAAAATGCAACTTTTACCCCACCAAATCAAGTGATTTTTGGTAGAAAATTTTTACACAACCTATTCAACATATATACATAAAAATCAAGGCAATTTAACCACAAAAATTTCGAATTAAAGCCTCTGCAAAATCAGGGCAGATTCGGCCCTTTCTCTTTCAAATTTTTCCTTTGATTTCTTTCCACTTTCCTCAACTTAGATCCACTAGTTTTAGCACTAAAACAACACATATAACATCTAAAATCATCATATCAGCCCATCAAGTCTAATGTGGGATTTCATAGAGCCCACTCACATTGATTTTACAACCAACCAAAGTTACCCACAAGAAGCTACAAGCTTCTAAGTCCAATTTAACTCATATAATAACAAGTTTTAAAGGTTAGATCATTTGATACCTTCTTAAATGCTAAAGGTCAGATTTTTGGCCACAAGGAAGCTCCAAGAAACCGTGGAAATGAAGCTCTTCTCCTTGCCTAAGTGGAATCTTCAAGTGGTCTTGAGTTTAAGTTGCAAGTTTGGAGTGAAATGGATGGTTGGATTGAGGTGAAATGATGAAAGAAATTGGTTCTTCTTCTTGGCTTGAGGTTCGGCTGTCTTGAGGGAGAAAGGAGAGAGAAAATGGCTGGTGGAAAGGTTTCTTGGAGAAGCTTGGTAGGTAAAGGCTCCAAGGTGCAAAAGTCAACTCTCCAATAGTGCGCGTACGCGCGCGTTTCATGCTCGTTTCCTCTCGGGTTTATTTCACTTGTGCACTATACCTCTAATGCACTTACTTTAACACTAATATTATTCACTCTTAATAGTCTATCAATAATTTCTAGAATCCTCCAATTAGTCGCGCGCGGCGAAAACGGCGAACTTCCGACTTGTGCACGATAAAGCGAAATTTCTAAGAAATTCTTATAACGATAGTATAATGAACTAATACTTGAGTATTTAATCACAAAAAAAAAACCTATTTTTAAGATTAACACATGAGTTCTCAAATCTCCAAGGTCACTGTACTCTCAAATCAAATATTGCCTCTAAACGCGTATTCACTAAATCTCGCTAAACGAGCTTCCAAAATTTAAATTTATTAACGGGACATTTAAAAATATATGCAAGTCGTAGTTCCATGTAAATGGTTCTAAAAGGGTTGAAATAAAATTATTCGGAGAAAACGAGTGGATAAATATTTAAATAAGCCAGTAAAATAAGATAAAAATAAGTAAATTTTTGGGTCCTCACACAGACTAGTAGAATTCATGAATTGGAGATGGGATACTTGAGGAGCGAAGAAAAGACTAAGACTCCTTGTGAGCAGTTTCAGGAGGTTAAGAACCGACTTGCTAGGGTAGTACATGAAGTTAGAGACCGGACGGATAAGTCGATGGCTGGGTATGTTACCTTGGATGAATAAGTGGTGGATGGCAAGATACTTGACGGGGAAAATGAGGTAGAAACTGCTAGTGCTGAAGATGGAAATGATCCTATTGAAGTAGCAGAGACTTCTGGCTCCCGCCAATCCCTAAGCTAGTGATTTAGTCTACTTTAATAGTTTCGGTCAAGGATAGTCGGGGTGGTGCTTGTTCAAAGGCCATTGCATTTCGTATTTTGTTTCACTATGTTTCCTACCTTTTTGAAGCAATTGAACGTTACTTATGAGGTGTTCGACTTTGTTGCTTTATGACTTCAAATCTATGTTATGGGTTGTACACATTTACAATTATTTCGGTGTCTCCTAATTATTTTCATTTGCGATGATCAAAGTGTCATTTCAAATTTTGCTTATGTGTACTCATATTACGTCATACCTTTATAAATGTTAAATTTATGAACGACCAAAAAAGTGAAAGAGGTTGAGGATGAGGGGTTAGGCAACCCCAAACTCAAGGGGATGACTAGGGGAAATGGCCTCTGGACCAAACCAAAACCCCTAGGAATGAAAGAGTGAACCTAGTAGCTACTACTATTAACCATATGATTGATATCTTAGTACAGTTAGTTGAGCGCCAAAGCCCTAAACCAATCAACCAACCTAAAATCCAAGAGAAGTGTGAGGATAGAGCGATTCTTGAAGTTCGCCCATCTAAGTTTCACGGAGGGTCTAACCTCAAAATAGTAGATTGGTTTGAGGGGATGAAATGAGGCACTAGTGAAAGCAAGAGATTAGGGTTTCTTCTCGAGCAACTTTGTAGATGAGTATTGGAGAGTGAATTAGGGTGTGGAACTATTATATTAAGGAATAAGATCTCCGTATTTTGTTATGTTTATAAGCAGTGATAGTAATCTGGTGGAAACTCAAAAGCTCGTCCATATTAAGTAGAGAATAGTTAAGATTTATATTCTGGGGTAAACCTTGATGGCCAGAGCTCCCATTGTGAATAGTTACTTATTTTGATCCCTTGATTTGCCAGACAGGCTAGCAGTTGACTTAAGCCAACCGGTGAGATGACAAATTTGGGAGAGATGCATAAGGAAATGAACATTCTTCGAGAGGAAGTAGAATTTCAAAAGAAATTGGCTGACTATTGGGAAGGACGGTGGAAACAAGACTATGCAGAGAAAATTGATTTGCTACGCAAGAACGTAGAACTAGAGAAGAAATACAAAGGAAATTCTCAAACTGATCAAGCCGTGACTCCTCACGTAACTTGTGGATACTGTGGCAAGATTAACCACGCTGAGGCCAAGTGCTGGAGAAAGCAAGGAAAATGTCTGAGGTGCGGTAGTACGGGTATAAGTTTTCGAATTGTCTTTGATCTTCTAAGAAAAGAGGAAATACGCGGCAGTTTGCTAGATCCACTGCAAAGCAGTCGAGGGTCAGAATGGGTGATTAATGCTAATGGCTGTTAGAGAGATCCAAGTAATGGAAGTAGTACAAGTGGGGATGGAATTGACTCCATTCGAGAAATAGGGGTTGTAGTTTTACCTAGTCTAGACTGGCATTTTAGAGGTGGTAATCTTTTGTAAAAAGGGAAAGTCCTTTTGTTGTTTTGTATCTTGGCAACTCGGCACGTTCTGTTATGATCTTGTTGTTTCCCTTCTCCTTTTGAAATGATTTGATAAACCTATTCCAAATTGATGTAACTATTATGATCTTTATAACATATGACAATTTATATGCTTTTAATTGATCTCATGACTTACAGGTATATTTAAAATTTGCCCCACACCTTTAGATTAGTGATAAGACATGAACAGTAGTAGACGTGGTCGAGATTGTACTTGAGAGCGTAGGCAAACCTGAGGTCTTGGAGGTGACCAGAGATCGGCGGTGGACCAAAAATCGAGAACTTATGGTTAAAACTGGGACCCAATGTTTGATTGCCAAATTGATATATTAAAATTGTGAGATTTGAGTTGATGAAAGGCAATATTTGATAGATTTAATGAGTCTAACAATTAAGGGACAGGATATAATATTTGGAATGGAAGTTTGAGGCTATACGTAGACCATCGAGACTTGAACAATGTGACCATTAAGAACAAATACCCTTTTGCCTTACATGGATAAGAATTCGATCAACTATAAGGAGCCGTGGTACTATCCAAGTTGGATTTAAAGTAGAGCTATTACCAGTTGAGGATCCTAGAAACTGCTATGCTTAAGACCACTTTCAATCCAAGATATGGGCACTTTGAATTTTCAGTTACGTCCTTTGGGTTGACTAATGCACTAGCAGCATTTATGGACCTAATGCATCGGAGTTTTAAACTGTATTTGGATTAATCTGTGGTGGCATTTATTGATGGTATATCGGTATACTCTAAGGTTCGAGAAGATCATGAAAGACACCTGATGATAGTTTTACGAACCCCGAGAGAGCCAACTTTCGTTAATTTCAATAAATGTGAGTTCGGTTGGAAGAAGTAGCCTTTCTAGATTATACAATATCTAAGGAAGGAATTGCTATAGACTCAGTTAAAGTGGAAGCTATTTTAAGAGGAAACGACCAGAAAACCCTACCGAAATTCGGAGTTCTTTGAGTTAGCCGAATATTACCTTCGACTTATCAAGGACTTTTCTAAACCTGCAAGAACCTTAACTGAGTGACTAAGAAGCATGGTAAGTATTTGGGGTTCTAAATGTGAGGAAAAATTTCAAAAGTGAAAAAGTGCTTAACCGATACACCTGTGTTAGCCTTACCGAGTGGAGGAGATAGTTTTGTGATTTATACCGATGCTTCAAAGGATGGTTTAGAATGTGTATTAACACTACATGATAAGGTGATTTCATATGCCTCCTCTAGAAAGTTAAAATCTCACTAGAGAAATTATCCAACTCATGATTTGGATTTAGCAGCTGTGATAATTGCATTAAAGAAGCGGAGACATTACCTATATGGGGTAGACATGAGGCCGATTAAGTTACCGTATGACTTGGAAGTTAAAACGCCTATTGGGGATCAAAGTTTAATTGCTAAGTGTGAGATATGGGTTGGAGAGTGTAAATTTTTGATCGATTTGATAAACCTAGTTATTAAGAGGTACGATGTTATCTTAGGTGTGAATTTCGAGGATGAATTCCTTTTAAGGGGGGAAGGATGTGTGGATCCGAATTTTACTTACTTTTAATTCTATTTTACTGGTTTATTTAATTATTTATTCACCCATTTTCCCCGAATAATTTATTTCAACCATTTTAAATCTAATTACATGGAACAAGGTCTCATTTATATTTTTAAGACGTCCCGTTAGCAAATTTAATTTTTCCGTGGCTCGTCTAGTAAGAAATAGCGAATACACATTTTTCGAGATAATATTCGATTCGAGAGTGCAATAATCTTGGAGAATTAAGAATGATCAATAGTAGACTAAGAAAAGTTAATTGAGAGAATAGAGGTGAGTGAGTTCAAATTTTCGCTTTATCGCGCGTGAATCGAAAGTTCGCGTATTTCGCGTCAAAACGGCTAAGTGGAAATTTGAGAAATTTATACTAGACTACTAATAGTGAATAATTACAGTGTTAAAGGAATTACATTTGAGGATTAGTGCACAAGTGAAAGAAACAAGAGAGAAAATTGGTAGTACGGGACACTATTCGCACACTATTCGTAGTTGACTTTTGCATAGCTTTTGGCCACAAATTCTTCAAGCTTCCAAGGGAAGCTTCACACAACACAAAAACACTCTCTCTTTTCTCTCTTGGCCGGCCGACTCTCTCAAGGAAAAGGGGAGGAAGAAAGCTTCAATCTTCTCACTTCAAACTTGCCCCACAACTTCATCTAATCTTCTAGTTCTTGGAGATCAACTTTAGCTTGGAGAAAGACATCATCTACTGGAGTTTCTTGGAGATTTTGTGGTGAGAAATTTCTGGTTTCATCAAGGGTTAAGAGGTGACCCTTCACCTTCCTCAAATCTTTCTAAATTCTTCAAGTATGAAGCTTAGATGGCATGGATTTGAAACCCTAAGCATGAAATAGGCTAGCGGACTTGAGGTGTTTCATTTCTTGCTTTAATCTTTAGGCTAGCGGTTTTGAGGTGGATTATAGGTAGCTGGCTTGAGGTGTAATTAGTTTATTGTGGTTGTTTATGTGTTATTTGAGATGAATACGGTTAGAAAGTGAAGGAAAAATCGAGGACAAGCTATGCATGAGAGCTAGCCGAATCTGTCCTGTGGTTATCTTGCTTGTATTTTGAAATTTTTTTGGTTGTTTGGCTGTGAAATTGAGTGATATATGTTGTATATTGTGTGTATAAAGTATCTACCGAAAATCGTTTCAATTGGTTGCTCAAAACTAGAGTTTTCGAAATAGAAAGAAATCTGGGCAGCCGAACAGTACCTCTTCATTCGAACATAAAATTGCTGTACAAAATTCAAAATTGAGTGCCGTTAGCGGAATTCAAAACTAGACATTCATAGGTTTCTAACGGTATAAAACTCACTTGTTGGTTCGAAATGAGTGAACTGTAGTGATTCAACAAAGTTAACTGTCCTGTTCTGATTGTCTGTCCGAGAGAAATGGAGAAGCTGCATCTTGTAGCTCTATTTTCTCTCACTTGTGAACTGATTTTGAAAACGTTTTCTCCTGATGAAATGTGGCATTTTGAACCTAGTTTCCAACTCCACCAACCATTCCCAATTTGAACTTGTATTGAGTGAGATGTGGCCTGATTTTGAAAGTGCAACAAAGCTGGAAAACTGGAAGTTTTTCCCTTCTTGCTCACCGAATGGTCAGAGTTGTTTTGGGATGTTTTGTCTCAAAAATTTTGATGCCAATTGCTTGTAAATTGCTTATTAAATGTTTATAGGACCTTGGTTTCAAAAATGGATCGATTTGGGGTTGATTTCATTGTGCAAAATGTTTGGAAAAGAAAGAAAAGCATGAGTGACAGATTAGCCTTGAGAATTTCCTAAACTTTGGTAGTTTTGTTAACTGCCTTCCCACGTGATTGTTTGCGTGAAATTTGATAGAGAAGTATTAAAAATATATAAGTTTAAGTGTACCAAATTTGGTGTAATTTCAATACCATTTCGATATCCAAATAATGCCCCAAAGTTTGCTCTTCAAATCTGGAAAATATCTGATTAGTCTTCAAATTTCAGCCAACTTTAAGCTGCTATATCTCGATGCCCAAAACTCCGAATTTAGTTCCATTTGTCATGTTTGAAACCTTGTTTGGAAACTCTTATTGTGTTAAGAATTTCAAGGGCTGATTCACTTTCTGTGAATTACGCCGAATTTCCAAAGATGACTGCAAAACCAAGACTGGTTCAAACCTGTCCTATTGGAACTGAAATTTTGAGTTGAAAAATGAGTGCTTTCCATTTAGAATCTTGAAAAGTGTCTTCTAGGAACTTTTAGTACTCCGAACCTAGTTTCCAACGGTGTAGAGTTTTCCATTTTTGGACATGTCAAACTCAAGATTTAATTTTTCCAAATTTGTCACTTAAAGCTGAAATTTCCGATTTCTTATGAAATGAGCTTTTGAGGACTCGTTACTCTTTCTTGATATTGATAAACTGTTTTAAACTCGATCTCATGGTAGAGGCTAGTTTCTCTTGGGACTTTGACTCCTCACTTTTGAACCTCGATTTTCGAGTAATTAAGGTTCTCTTTCATGACATTGTTTTAGTATTGTAAGTGTACATTCTTCCTTGTTAGTAAGGGGTTTGTAAGTAATAGTGAGTGATAGTCAATTATTATTTGCTCAGGCACTCAAGGGGATCTTCAAGAGAATCTCGAAGTGGACGCCTGAAGACTTACTTGCTCAATTACTCACTTTTTGACTTGGTGAGTGTCAAGTGTATGAAGTGTTGCTACGTGCTTAATTGGTCTCATTAATTGAGTGTTTTGATAGTATCGAGTTGAGTGTGTACTTTATCGCACTCGTTCTCTCTTAAGTGAATTATATTTGAATTGTATGAAGTGAATTGCTAAGTGAATTAAATGAAGTGTTGCGATAGTGAATTATGCTATGGTTGCATATGTCGATTGGAGTGAATCTCCTCGACTTAAATTTATAATAGTGAGGGACTCCCAAATTCATCGGCCGACCTTGCGACTCGAGCCGCCATGGGCTTGGTCATGAAACTTGGTGAGCCATGAGAAACATTTATAAGCTTGATCTATTGGAGAAATCTCGTTTGACATACTCGAATAGTATCGCCTTATATAAAGAAGTGCGAGTCCGGAGCAGGGAGTGTAACGGTGAACGGGGAAGAATAAGTGAAGTTCTACGGACTTAATACCCACCCGATTGACGGAGTGTCATCGCGGGGAAGTATTTAATTGAGCCTTGGCGAAGCAAGTGGAATATAGCTCCTGAGAGCTCCTGTATCCTTATCAAGTGTGTTTTATTGTTAATTGTGAACTACTTGAATGTTATAGCTTTCATTCTCGTATAAGTGCTATTGTTATTTGAACTATGTGTTCTGCATGTTTTCTTGGCCTCACTGAGCATTAGCTCATCCCATTAGATTTGTTTTCCTTAACAGGAGCCGGAATGGAAGGAATTATGGGGAAGCCGATTTGATACACTTTTGATTAGGGTTTTGAATGTATTTGATTAGATGACTTTTGAAAGTTGTATATTTTGGGGAAAGTGATGTGCTTGGTATCTTAAAATGTAAGAATTGAATACTTATTAAGGAAGCGACTTTTCTTTATACCATCGACTTTTATTATTCGGTTATTTATCCTTAAACTTGAATTGAAATTGTATCAAGTCCTGGCTAGAGTTCGGCAGGCGTCCCGCGGATACCCTTGGGTTCTGTGATGCCCCCACTTCTCCCTAAGGCGAACCAGAGGGTATCCACGGGACGGCTGCCCAGCTCTCGCCAAGACTCAAGACAATTCGATTCACACTTAACGATAAAACCCATTAATATAAGTCTAATAAAGAAAGTCGCTTCCATACTTATATATATAACATCCAGTCTTACACCACAAGTACAAATTATATCCATTGTGCAAAAGATATACAACCGCCCAAAAGGTATCCATTCGATTACAATCGAATCCCTATTACAAAAGTCCATCCAAAAGTTTTCTTCCGAGTTCCACCTCAGATCCATTCCTGTTAAGGAAAACAAATCTACGGGGTGAGCAATAGCTCGTGAGGCCAAGAAACACACATGCAAGCACGTTGTCCAAGAAACAATCCCATATAGCGAGTAAACAATTATATTCAAGTAAGTAACAATTTGGGCAAGAAAAGTAAACATAAACAATTCAAGGATATAAGAGCTCTCAGGAGCTGAGTTCCACTTGCTTTGCCAACCTCGATCGAATACCTTCCCGCGATGACACTCCGTCAACCGGGTCGGTATGTTTAACTCCGTAGATCTCCACTAACTACACAGGTCCTTCCACCTTACAACCCCCCACCGGGCCCGAACTGTGATAAAGGCGCTACTGCATGAGTAGGCCAAGCAAGATCTCTCCAATAGATCATGCTTATACAGGTTGTCTCATGGCTCACCAAGGATCCTGACCAAGCCCATGCCGGCTCGAGACCAAGGTCGGCCGATGAGTTTGGGCGTCCCCCAGGTCAGGTGTGAGTCGAGGAGATTCACTCCAGCGACGTATGCAGCCATAGCATATAATTCAAGCCAATTCAAGTCAGGTAATTCAAGCCAATTCAGGCAATTTAATTTTTATTCATTTGAATGAGAACGAGTGCGATAAAGTACACACTCGACTCGACAAGTTTACATATCATGTATAACACTTATATAAATTGCATTTCAAGCACGTAAACATTTAACATGCACTTGACACTCACCTAGTCACAAGGAGAGTAAGAAGCGTGAT
Organism: Coffea humblotiana; assembly: GCA_023065735.1. NCBI lineage: Eukaryota > Viridiplantae > Streptophyta > Magnoliopsida > Gentianales > Rubiaceae > Coffea > Coffea humblotiana. The sequence goes on along the minus strand of JACYVW010000052.1, from coordinate 241 downwards.
TCAAGAACTTAGGTGTCCGATGTGAGGTCCTCTCGAAGGTCCTCTTGAATGCCTGAGCAATTAATAATGAACTACCACTTAGAAACCCCAATTATCGAAGAAGATTGTACTGGAGTACAATCTAAGAAAATCTCACGAAAATGAACCTTAATTACTCGTAAATCGAGGCTCAAAGGTGGGGTTTAATAATACCAGGAAAAATCTGATTTTCATCTTAATATCAGGTGTAAAACGGTCAAGT